>APFE030026738.1:0-129059 GCA_000404065.3 Pinus taeda
GTTACAACTAACTAACTACCTTAACTACTCAGTTAGTCGACCTAATACGGAAATCAGCTCAACTTGCTAGTGACTTGAATTATATATTTAATAGAGACTCTAGTGAACTATTTTGATTTTAGGATCTACTAAACTTGAACAAATGTCCTGTCAACTCTTACGTTGTTCCTTTAGACACATGATTACAAATATTTTGTTTGAACTTATTAATCGCTTTATTTGTTTAGTAACAATTAAATTCAAATGATTTTTGTTTTGATGTGCCCTAACAATAAATTCAACCCCATCTTTCTTAAGGTGATATTTATTCTCTCTTGTAAAATATTGCATCACGATCATAAAGATAAGGACCTCCTAAGACAACTCCACATATCTCTACTAGAACCACATCTAATTGCACTTCATCAATGTAATTAGCTATAATGGAAAATCTTAATCGACACTGTTTGGTGACTTTTATCTGAGTTGATTTATTTAGCCATCCTAATGGGTAAGGTCTTGGATGATTTCATGTTTCCAAACCCAAATTCTTGCATGTGATCCACTGTCAAACATTGTATCTATCTTTGTGTGCTTAGAAGTTATCCTTATGTTAAACAATTCAACTCTTTTCTCCTCATTTCAAGGATTTATGTTTGATGAAGATGTAATAGTATTCGAACTTGAACTAGTGTTAGAATTTTTACCTCTCGTAACCATTGCAGTTATCCTCCTTTCATCACCTGAATCTGAACCTAGATCTTGTTGGAGTGCTTCAATTGCCTTCTTTTCATCCTTCTCCTTAAGGAACTTTTTGAGCTTAAGTTCTGGATGAAGTTTCCAACACTTAGATTCATCATGACTGATTCTTTGACAATGAGAATAAGTAGGTCTTTCCTTCTGAGCTATCATGGATTTCTTTCTCTTCGAATTGTTCTTCCCTTTACTGTCATTGGAATCTTTGATTTCTAACTCTTTGGATGACTGCGATGAAAGCTTGAATGGTCTACCACCTGATTCAGTATGTATGGCCTGAATGCACACTTCATCAAAATCATCAGGATTAAACATCAATAATGTATGCTGCAAATATGAATGTAAAATGCCGATGTATTTTAATAAAGTTTCACATGTATCCAATGAAATACGCAGTGCCAATGCTTTCTTTCTGAACTCCTGAGTAAACTCCTGAACACTCTACCCTTTACCTTGCCTCAAATGCTGCCAATCAATAACATCTTACTGCATGTATCCTAAAGGATAGAGTTGTTTCCTAAGATATTTTAAAAACTTAGACCATGAAGAGATGACTTTTCCTTTACGCTTTACATCTATATGAGTTTTACTTTCCCACTAGATTAAAGTTGTTCCCCCCATTCTAAGTGTAGCTAACTAAATTTTCGTTTTGTCATTAGAAATGTTCTGAATATGACAATACCCTTCTAATTGCTTGATCCAGTTATCTAACTTTTCAAGATTCATTTCGCCATCATAAATATGTAACTAAAATTTTACATCAAGTTTCAAAAGAGATGTTTTCTTAGGTTTCTTTTATGTTACAGATTCTTCACCAAAAGAAGAATAAGAAGAAGAAGATGGACACGATGGAGGTGAAGGTGGTTTATCATCCTTGCCTTTACCTTTGTCCATCTTCGATGTCTTTGAAGAAGAAGCCGCATCTCTCACCTTCTTGTCTTCATAGAGTTCTCCCAACATCTGTTGCATAGTCAAGAATGCTTGCTAAAACTATTCATCATTCATCTTAGATTCAGTGTTTTCACCTGCATCAGATCCTGTCGTGGTCGACTTATGAATGACTCATCGCTTTCCAATCTCTAGATCAACTACTCAGGGATTTCTTCTCCTCATTGCAACTTTGACCTGGTTAACATTCAATGGAAAATTCTACAAATGCAACCTACTCTGGGACCAAATTATATTATCTGAAATGATCATATGTTAAAACTGATGTAGAATTGAATAACCATTAATGAATTGAATGTTAACTGAAAGTGCAGAAACCGAGAGAACTGCCTGAGAAGAAAGACTTTACAACAGCTGATAAAACATAAGTAAGATGCAAAATAGTAATGAAAATAACAAATACACAGTGATACCAGACAACAAGATTGAATACAGAGTTCGCTCTTGATGGACTATGTCTCTGGGTCCGCTTTCAAGATGGGCGACCGCTTTATTAGGATTGAAACAGAAGTGGTTGATTACACATAGATTTGACCAAACTAAATGTGTATGCAGGAATGTTTGGTCACTATCAAAGGATAGCTTTCTAAACCAGCTTTCGAACGCCTGTCACAGTTCCCAATTCCGACTCTGGATGCTCCTGTTACACTGAAAACAAAAACAACCTCTAACCTCCAGAATCTGCATACAGAAACCAAATCACTCTAGTGTTTTTCTCCATGACAAAAAGGTGAATTTATAGTTTGTTTGCATTCACTCAAGCTCTCTCAGGCTCATATAGGGATGAATGTTGTTGTATTAATAGTTTAGTGGCTTGGTCTTGTTACAAGAGGGCATCTTTCTACCTAGTCACATGGTGGTTATATTAATAATAACACAAACCTTAACAAAACCCATAAATAGACTTTGGGTTATCCTAGAGGTTAATAAATAGCATGTTGGCTTAACTTCCCATGTGAACAGTTGTTTTCTCTTAGTGGTCGATTGTTGGACTAACACCTAATGGTTTATTTTCCTGGTGGTTCCAGTGACTCTGCCCGATTGTTCTCATGTGCAGCGATGGTTGGAGATGGTCCGACAATTCCGACGTGGTCTCCCCACCGTGGTTAGTATAGACGCTCACATGGTTACTGTCCTGCTGCGATGACCCTGTGGTTTCGAAGCCCTAATGGCTTACCTATTTCTATTCGCAAACTAACATCCCCCGCGCGGTTTCCAAGCCAACAGTTGACCTACGACATTACCTCCGCCTATTCACATGCCTCATGACCATGGTCTTCTCTAATGTGGTTAGAGAAGAGTGGTTAACTGTGTTGTTTATGGTTCCAGGTGGACATTGGTGGCCACCTACCAAGTCCACTTGGACCCCCACCATTATTTCTCTTAGAATTTTTAGTTTCCTTAATTATAGCACAACTTACTATTTTTAGGAGATTTTTGGGTCCTCAACTTCCGAAGCTGTTTTGAGGCCCTAAACGATTCTTTTTGGGAAAACTAGGAACAACATGGGTCCATGGACTAATGTTGCGCTTCCAAAAGTTGTATTTCTCAGATAGATCTTTCTAACGAGATATTGTGCACACATCAGATGGGTTATATGCAAAGTTACACCTCAGGAAATTGATGTCCACAATTTACCCCAAATGGGGCCCACAGATTTTGGTGCTTTCGATCTTCTAGGGTTAGGTTTTTGATGTTTGGGCTTCTCCGTTGGTTTCCAACAATATAATAGGGCCCTTCTGTCCTCATTGTAAGATAGTTCAAGAAGCATTGTACCGCCACATTCTTCTCTTCAGAGATAGCTTACCATCGCCCTAGATGGTTTACTTCCATACCTGTTTGTAAGCAATTCAGTATTACATAATGAAAATGACAGTTATATTTCTACTGACATATCTATTGTTTTGTACTCTATAATTTTTTGCATCTGTTTAAATCTGGACTAGTGTCAGATGCAGTTTGCTTTTTCTTCTGTTCTCTTTCGCATGTCCCCAACGAGGTTGGGATATAAGGAGTTAGGGCTCCTGAACTCGTTTTCACAAACTTTGCAATACCAGCCTCGCAAATCCCTACAGCCTCCCATGGCAGATGAGAAGAAAGACGAGGGGGCAGGAGATCCTATCAAAATCTTGCTCGAAGAAGCTCTCAAGAGACAAAGGAATGCTATGATGGATAACTTTTCCTAGATCCTTCATCGGCTACCTAGAAGCGACGCATCGACTTCCAACAACTACTCTCGAAATGCCATGCCTTTTAAGGCACAAGTTAATTTTGAAATCTTCATTTTCAAGGGTCAGATAGACGTAGATGCCATAGATAAATGGTTAAATTTTCTAGAGGATTATTTTTCTATTCATGAATTTTCAAGTCGAGAAAATATTGTTTTCTCTCTTCTCAAAGTAGCCCCCCACTTCAAGGACTAGTGGGAAACCTACTACGAGCAAAAGAATGAAAATACTGGCTCACTATTTTCAGTCGCACCCACCTGGAATTCATTCTAGGATGCCATCAAGGAGTAGTACTACCCTGTCGGAAGCTATGAGAATTAATACATAAAGTGGACCATGCTGCGGCAGGGAAGGGACCAAGAAATGCCAGAGTTTACCAATCTTTTCCATACCCTTCGCACAAAGTTGGGTATCAAGGATTCAGAGCAGCATTTGATACTAATGTACCGTGGCTGCCTGCACAAGTACATCCTAGAAGAAATAGAATTCCTGAACATCTCCTAGCTCGGCACAACATACCAATATGCCGTCAAGGTCGAGCAAAAGTTTAAACAGAAGAAGCGAGACTTTGGATCTGTGAATCCAAAGAAAGGGAAAGGTGCTCTTAAACCACAAAACAAATGACAAAGCCAAGGCGGGGAAACCCAAGACAAGCTACCAAAGCTGCAAGCAAAGAACAACACCGCGAAGCTGAAAAAGGACATGGGAAAATGATGTGAGTTCCATAAGAGCTCCACTCACAACACAAGTGAGTGTCGGGCCAAGCAGTCACTAGTGGCTGAGCTAAAGGTTTCAGAATCAGATACATGTTCCAACTCTGAGTTAAAACCTGACAAGGGGAATGACAAAGGGAAGCAGATTATCGATGCAGAGCCCAACACCACCATTGCTACCATCAAGATACAGAAGGAGGAACCCAAAGATATAGAGGAGGAGGAGCGTCTCTTCCACTTCCAAATGTGGGTAAAGGGCTCCCCGCTATAGTTCATTTTCGATAGCGGGGGCCAAAAAAAACCTCATTTTGTTATAGGTCGTTAAGTGGTTGGGCCTACCGACCATAGCACATCCACAACTGTACACCATTGGATGGCTTCACATGGGACAGGATCTTCGTGTGAGTCATCAGTGTCACCTTCCATGCAACATCAATCCCTTCACGGATGAGGTATTGTGTGACATTGCTCCCCTTGAAGTTTGTGATGTACTATTAGGACAACCATACTTGTGGAAGTGACATGATATGTATGAATCACAACCCTGTGCTATTATTGTTACATTGGTAAATACATTGTACAGGATACCAGAGGTAGCACTGACTACCGCCATCTCTTTGGTTACTGCAAAACAATGTAGTAAGCTCATTTCCAAAACCAAGAAATTTATTTTCCTGATGATACGCCCTCAAGGAAAGAAGAAGACGGTGGCCACGACCTCCAGACAGGGCCCTTCTACAAGACAACTATAGATGGACAAGGTCGTGGAGGAGTACGAGGACATATTCACCTCCCCCGCAGGGGTTCCTCTGCACTGTCAGTTCAAGCACTCCATCGATCTGACCCCAGGTGTGCCGCTACCTAATGGACCAATCTATCAGCGCTTCATTCTGGAGAACGATGAAATCAAGAGGCAGATTCAAGAGCTACTGCAAAAAGGTCACATTCGTCTGAGTTCATCACCTTGTGGGAGCCCAAGCGTGTTGGTACAGAAGATGGATGGGACTTGGAGTCTTTGTATTGACTATCGGGCATTGAACAAGATCACTGTTCATAATAGGTACCCAATCCCGCAGATTAATAACCTCCTGGACCAACTAAAGGGGGAAATGTTTTTCAGTAAGATCGATCTGAAGTTAGGATATCACCAGGTACCAATCGAAACCTCTGATGTGTGGAAGTCCGCCTTCAAAGCTAAGGTGGGCCTTTTCGAATGGTTGGTTATGCTTTTCAGATTGATGAATGCTCCTACAGCCTTCATCAGGCTAATGGATGACATCTTGTTGCCATTCACCAGCACATTTGTAGTGGTATACTTGGATGACATTATGATCTTCAGCCAATGTTGGGAAGAGCACCTCCACCACATTTGACAGGTTCTCCAAACACTGCAGCAACATAAGCTATGTGCCAATTTGGAGAAATGTACTTTTGACATGACCCAGGTTCAATATTTGGGATACATTATTGATGAACAGGGGGTGCATGTGGATCCAGCCAAGATCTAAGTCATTCAGGATTGGCCATCTCTAACCACTCTAACAGAGCTCCGCAGCTTTCTAAGTCATTCCAACTTCTACCGCAAGTTTGTGTTGGGGTTCTCTCACATCACTTGGCCCTTGAGTCAAGTCGCCAAGGGAGGAGGGAAAGAAAAATTCTTTTGGTCTGAATCTCAATAGAAGGATTTCATAGAGTTGAAAGATCTCCTCTGCACGGCACCAGTGCTCGTGTTACCAGATTTGCGACAACCATTTGAGGTTGAGACAGATGCCTCTGACTATGCTATTGGGGCAGTCCTTACTCAACATGGGCATCTAATGGCATATCACAGTGAGATACTTTCGGACACAGTCCAGAAGTATCCCACTTATGACAAAGAGATGTATTCCATTCTGTACGCCTGCCGACAATGGAAGCATTACATTTTGGGGAAGGAAACGATCATCCACATGGACCACTGACCTCTGTAATTCATACAGACCCAAGGGAAATTGCAGAATGATTGCCATCAAAAGTGGTCTACATACCTGCAATAGTTCCATTTGAATATCAAGTATAAGAAGGGCAACACCAATAATGTTCCAGATTGCCTCAGTCGACCACTTACCATGGTGTTAACCACGGTGCTCAACTCTTGTGGGCATGAGACTTCTGATTAGCCACTTCTCTACAAAAGCAACCTAGAATTTGGCCACACATACTAGACACTCTTGGAGGGTTGGCATGTTCAATATTTTCACCTCCAGGATGCCCTATTATGCCACCTAGGTCACCTTTGTGTTCCTTCAAGCGAGCGTGCTAAGATGATTTGGGAAGCACACTACAGTCGGGTTGTTGGGCATTTCAAGGTCAAGAAAAGGGTGGCAGTACCATAAAAGAATTTCTATTGGTCGAATCTTCAACAGGATGTCGGGAAGTACATCAGATCATGTATTGCCTGCACCATTTCCAAACCAGCCATCAAGAATCAAGGCCTATATACCCCACTACCTACCCCTAGTCGACCTTGGGAATCCATCTCCATGGATTACATGTTAGGCCTTCCTTCCAGTAAGCATGGAAACGACAGTGTTTTTGTGGTCATCGACAGGTTCTCAAAGATGACCATTATGGTGGCCTGCAAGAAGAATATCAAAATAGAAGCCATTGCTAAACTCTTATTTGAACGAGTGTGGGTGCACTTTGGGATCCCACAGTCTATCATCTCAAATCGGGACAGTCAATTCCTTAGTACATTTTGGTCTAGTCTCTCATCAGTGCTAGACACCAAAATCACTAAGTCCACACCCTTCCATCCTCAAACTGATGGCCAAACAGAGGTTGTCAATAGGATGATTATACACATTCTGCACATGTACAACTCAAAGTATCCACGCACATGGGACGAGAGCCTCCCCTATATTCAGCACAGCTACAATCGAGCTCTTCACAGCTCAACTGGCCACAGCCCTTTTCAAGTGGGCTTGGGATTCTAGCCACTATGTGGCCATGCCACTTGCAGCTACTCATGCAGATTCAGCTCATGTCCAGTCCATAATATTCAAGGTAACCAGCTTCATTGAGCACATCCAACATATTTTCTAGTAGGTCCATGATATTCTGTAGAAATCAAATACCAAGTACAAGCAACAACATGATCAACATCGGGTGCCACACAAGTTTTAGGTGGGCGACAAAGTATGATTGTATTTGCAAAAGGAACGCCTTACTAGAGTCTATCAGAAACTGAGACCACTTCGATATGGTCCTTACACCATTACTAATGTTGTGGGAGACAATGCATTTAAGCTCAGCATTCCCCCATTCCTTGGCCTGCATCTAGTGTTTAATGTGGATCGCCTTCAGCCATACTTTCCACCATTACTAGACACATCCGACATTTCCAAACAGCTCACACCCACAGAATTAAATCCAGATTGCATGGAACAACTTGTAATTGATCGGATCATGGACACACATATGAAGAACACTCGCCAACAGATATCCCACTGTATTGGGTTGTCAAGTAGGCCAACTTCTTCACCATGGCAAGTGGCTCACCAGGGACCAAGTTCAGCAGAAGTTTCCTCATCTCATGGAGGAACTCAACGCAATGGGGACCATTGCTTCCTAAGGGGGGAGGAATGATCCAGGTGGACATTGATGGCCACCTACCAAGTCCACTTGGACCCCCACCATTGTTTCTCTTAGCATTTTCAGTTTCCTTAATTGTAGCACAACTTATTATTTTTAGCAGTTTTTTGGGTCCTTAACTTCCAGAGCCATTTTGAGGCCCTAAAAGGCATTTTTTGGGAAACCTGGGAGCAACATGGGTCCATGGACTGATGTTTCTCTTCCCAAAGTTGTAGTTCTCATATAGATATTTCTAACGAGATATTGCGCACGTCAAACGGAGATCATATGCCAATGTTACAACCTCGAGAAGTTGATGTACCAACTTACCCAAACGTGGCCCACAGTTTGGCGTTTCATCTTCTAGGGTTAGGTTTTTGGATGTTTAGGGTTTTCCATTATTTCTGAACAATAAATAGGCCTTCGCATCTCATTGTAATATAGTTCAGAGGCATGTAGCTGCCACATCTCTTCTCAGAGATAAACTAGCATTGCCCTAGCTGGTTTATTTCCATTACTATTTGTAAGCATATTTCAGTATTTTACATTAATGAAATGAAGTATTATTTCCGCTGCATATTTTTGTTTATGGTTATCTCTGTAATTTGTTGCATTCCTGTTTAAATTCAAATAATTGATTTTGTAATGTTTTTATGATTTTCAATGTTTTGTAATGGTTCGAATAGGCTTAGATTTACGTTTTGAGGGTTTTAATAATATTTTAAGTCATAGGTTTGACACCATAGCTTAGTGTTAGGACTTTAGCATAGGTTTTAGTCACATAGGTTTATATAAAGACTTTAGGTCATGTATTTTAGTGTTAGCTTTACACTTTACATCACTTTGATCCTGAAACCCCATTTACGACCTAATGTCACAAGGCGACATTAGCAACATTTGTCACATGACGACAAACATGTCAACATCAAAAGCTGTGAGTGGATGACAAAACCCACATCGACACCAAATCCTGTAACGTGGATGACAACCTCATGTCGACAACCCAAATCCTGTAAGGCGAATGAAAAACACATGTCATCGACCAAATCCTAGCGGAACCGATGACAAACACATGTCGATAGCCATGTAAAAAACTATATCAACTGAGCACCATGAAAAACCATAGACATCACCTGAACAACCTGAACCATCAACAACACTGTCGAAACTAAACGAGACTAGACTGATTTGCTGACGATGACACTGAACACTGACGATAAACCTATGCAACTGATATGATGAGATCCTCCTAGATCAATAAGGAAACTTATCCAATTAATAAAAAATATTTTTATTTTTTAATAATTTCTTCCATATAATATTACTTCCCAAAATGAAAAAAAATATTACCCATTATTATTAGTATCTTATAATAAACATATTAAAAAATAAAATACCATTATAATGATATCTAACTCATAAATAAAGCACTATTATAATACTATTTCACACCTAAAATATATAGTATTACCATTAATATTTGAATCATTATAATAACTTTAAAATGGTTGAAAAAATATAGAATTCATTGAATTATATAACCAACATCTTAAACCTAATCTTTAATTAAAATTTTAATTTTTTTAATGAAAAGTTCTTAAAAACCTTAATTTGATGACTCTAAAATTTTTTAAATATGATATAAGGCCTTATTCATTTAATCATTTATGAGTACTCACATTATTAACTTTATATAATAATCATAGTTAATCATTTCCTTGTACCCACATTATTAGTTTTATATAATAATCATACTTGAGAATAAAGTACCACTATACTAATATCTCGGACATGGATAAAATACCACTACCCTACTAGAGGATATGACACGACTATAGTAACATTTACATATGGATAAGAGACCAATATTTAGTTTTTCCATCATAATACGAACTCTAAAAAAATTATGTTTATAGAATGACCCTAATGTAAGTAACCATCCAAACATAATTTGGAAATTTTATGACCAATGAATATAAAGGACCAGTATTTGCAAATTCCATTGTTAAAATACGAGTATTTGCAAATTCCGCGGTTGAAAGAGTTTGCAAATTCCGTAGTTGGAAGAGTGTTTTGAAAGCATTATCCCATGCTAAACGAATAATTTTTCCTAAATTATTTGCAAATTCCATAGTTCAAAGATCGTTTTTTAAAACATTGTCCCATACTAAATGAATTAATTTTTTAAAACATGTGCTTAAATTTGAAACATTATCCAATTAACCAAAACTTATTCTTATTTTAATCCAGAAATTATTCTTATTTTAAACATTTCTTAGTACCCACGCTATTAGTTTGATATAATAAGCATGCTTGAGAATAAGATACCACAACACTAATATCTTATACACAGATAAAATACCACTATCTTACTAAAAGATATAATACTACTAACATAATAGCATTTACACCTGAATAAGAGACCACTATTTAGTTTTGCCATCATAATGCTTCCTCTGAAAAGATTTATGCTTATAAGAATGATCCCTCATATAAATACCATTCAAACCTAATTTAGGGATATTGTGACCAATAAATATAAAGGACAACCATTTGCAAACTAAATGAATAAATTTTTAATGTATATTTTGTAGCTGGTGCCTAAATATGAGAAGCATGTGCAGATTGTATTGTTTAAAGTGTTCTTTCGCTCTGATGTGAGATATTTTTTGTGAGGGTCGTTTATGATTGTTGACTGTGTATTGTGTATTTTTTAAGTAGAAAAGTGAAAGCATTGGAAAAGGATAATGTATTATTATATTATTAGTTTTAAGATGAGATAAAAAGCATCAATGTTAATATATAATTTGTTTATTTAATTATTGCACTATTTTACTATTTTTTATGTTATGTTATATAATTTGTTTTTGTTAGATGAGGTAAAAACTATTAATGTTATTATATAATTTGATTTTTAGTTATGGTATGTTTTATTGTTGTTTTTTTTATTTAATATGTAATGTTATATGGATTTTGTTGATATATGTTTTTTTTTAATGAATTTTTACATTTAGTGGAGAAGATTGAAATTATTTATATTAATTTTTTTAATATCTATTTTTAGATTTTTAATTATATTGATTTGGGAAAAAATATTAATGAATTGTTTTGAAATGTAAAATTTGACGATGGAAAATTCTTTGAATTATGAATGCATTATTTTTAATAGAAATTTATTTTCTATTATTTGTGTTATTTAGCACTTCCTGTTTATACTTTCTTCCATTTTTTATTGACCATGCTGAAGGTTACTGAGATGTATCTCTATAAGTGTTGGGTTGGCTAAATATTTACAAAAATAAATTTTATACATAGATTTTTTTACAAATAAAAAAGTAAATAATAGTATACAAAATATTTAAGAGATTTTACATTGAAATCTTTTAAGTGAACTACAATTTTCATGATCTTCAACTCTAAAGCTCACAATAAAATAAAATAATATATATATATTATATATATATATAACATTTAAAATCCTAATGCATTGATACAAATCAAATTAGATTCCTCAACCATAATTATATTATAACATGTTAAAAAAAAATTGACTAAAAAACACAAAAAGGAAGAAGCAAAAGATAGACCAAAATCAAATAAATCCTTTTTGGGGGGGCATATTCGCAAAAGCCTCCTCAACTCCATATCAATGTATGATGGCCAAGATCCACATTGAAAAGAAGAAGCGAAAGATAGACCAAAACCGAATGAATCCTTTTTGAAGAGCCATATTTGCAAAAGCCTCCTCAACTCCATATCAATGTATGATGGCCAAAATCAACATTCTTATACAACATTTAATGAAGTGGCCCATGATATATATATAGGTAGTAATATTGTAAAGAAATTAAAATTTCATGACCTATATTCCATGCATAAGTGTTATGACATTAAAATACTACTTAGTTATATGTATAGTATATATTATTGGTCATAAATGTAGAATACATGAAACAAATCCTATAAAACTATATAACACATATTCCAATTATATAAAGAATATAGTACATATCTAACAAAATATAGAACATAAAAAATAAAATATTATAAATTCAATTACAAATTATCATTAGATTGGTATAATTAAAATAAATATATAAATTACGTTTAATAAATTTATTTTTTTATTTAACAATACAATAAACTATTAAAATATATTATTATTTTAATAATACACTAAAATATTAATATAATAATTATTGTGAACTAATTCCCATCTTGTTGCACTCTGTGTAAGTAAGAAGGAAGAGGAATATGTTATAAGAATAAAATGACATATAATTAAAATTCTTGGAATCAAAACAATTATCAACTATGAAAGTAATGAGCAATTCTAATAACTTGTAAACACATAAATCCATGAAATCAAAATTATTATTTTAATTTTAATTTTGGATAATGTAACTAAAGAGAAAATTCAATGTCAAAACAAAAAAATAAGATATAGATATGAAGATAAACAACAAAATGTTTATAAATTAGATAATCAATATATGATAAACATAATTTTATTATTATTTTGTTAAAGGAGATATAAAGAATATAGGGAACCATTAATCGTTGATCAAGCATGTTTTAATTTTGATCATATATTTTTTATACAATTTTTAATATTTTTTATAATACAATAAATTTTATATATAAATAATAATAATAATAATATTTTAATTTTTATATGATAATATAAATTTAGAATTTTATTGTGGATTTCACTCTTGATATCTAATTTTCATCTTATAAAATAGACTAACCTAAGTTTCTTAAAAAACATGCATAATTCTCATCTTTAATTTGTCATCTTAATTGTGTCACTTACTCCTTTTCCAACCCACTAGCTATCTCACCTCCTCATTTCTCCAATCCACTTGGATGTTTGACCATATTTTTTCACCACTTCTATCCAATCGACAATTTAATCAACAACTTCACGACTTCTACGTACCATTTTCTACGCCAGTTTTCATGTTCATCTTCACGATATGGACCATCCTCCCTTGGTCCCGAGTGTTTCCTTTACGGCTTGAACAAAGTGCATAACCTAGTCTCCATTGATGGACTCTTGTGTGACAACGTCTTTGTCCATAGCTTCTCGAATATAAACTCGTCGCCTATAAAGAAAGGCAGAACTACTGAAGAACAAAAGGGGAGTGGGGCATTAGCTTTGTATAATAAACATTGTAGCTCATAGAAACTAATCATGGTGAGATCTTACAAGTGGAAAAGGTACCATTAACGTTACTTTTATTATCCTTATAACAAATTAAAAAAAGGAGTTCTTATTCGATGATCATTCATATGACCAATGGAAACACTATTCAGAATGATTACTATCACTACATTTTCCATTATTAACATACTCAGAAAATTGACCGCTTATGCCGGCGAATATGGAAGATTTTATCCATCCGATTCCTACGGAAATCTTGTGTGGAACTTCTAGGCAGAGATCATGAAATATGTAGTCAGTGATGTGACATACCATAGTATCATCGATATAAAAAAAAAAAAGAATCTAGCTATCATTGCCCAATACAAGCCCCTTAGTCATGTCATTCAAATCCTGCACATCACGTACCATCAAATCCTGGCCCTCAGCTACACATAACCTGCTGACACCACCCTACTTTGAAATGATAAGGAAAGCAAGAGAGCCATGTGATTGAAATACCAAGCCTTGATGTGAACATGTAGACAATCCACTTCGAATTTGAATTTGAGGATAAGATTTACGTGCGTGGGGTGGAAAACGTTCGCCTAAAACAAATAAATTGTCTGTGTAAATCATTAAACGGACTCCAAAAACTCATTATAAAAGGCCAACACATGATGGAGTGGAGATAATAGCAAGATTACCCATCACCAATCTCTGTGTTTGACTCCTTTTCAAAGCGATGGAAGGAAAGACAGAGAGTAGGAAAAGAGCCATCCCAGTCCATGCGGCTTCCCTAGTTCTCGTCGCGATCACAATCTGCATTCCCCTCTGGCTTCGCTTGATTCATGTTGAAGATGTACCATCCATAGAATCACAAAACCCAATGGAAAGCATTGAGGTCGTTTGTAGCAAAACTCTCTATCCGAAGCTCTGCTATAACACTCTCTCGCCTCGTCTCGGATCGTCTCCTACACAACCAAAGAAGTTTTTTCATGTTGCTCTAATGGTGGCCCTGGAGGAGGCGAACAAAGTTTTCACCCTCGTTCTCAGATTCGTTCAGCAAACCAGTGCTCTGCAAGATTGCATGGACCTCATGGATATTACGAGGGACCAACTTGATAGCTCTATATCTCTTTTGAAACATCATGATCTAAAGGCCTTCACGCGTGAGCACGCCGGCGATATATAGACGTGGCTCAGTGCGTCAATCACCAACGAGTACACGTGCTTGGACGGAATTTCAAATTACCCAAAAAGCGTCGTCAGAGTTCTGGTTGAGAGCAGCGTGCAAAACGTGAGGAAGTTGGCTAGTAATTCTCTGGCAATAGCAAAGGCGGCGCAGGAGTCAGGAAGGCCCAATCCATGTCCCGAGCTATGCCTCTAGTCCGATTCCATCAAGGACAATTTTCGTTCATGGTTATCTGCAGGAGATCGAAGGCTTCTACATTCCTCTCCAAACGACGTGGTGCCGAACGTGATCGTTGCTCAGGATGGCTCCAGACAATTCAAAACAATTTCACAAGCCATAGCTGCGGCCCTAGAGAAAAGTGCTAAAAAATACGTGATCAAGGTGAAGAAGGGAACGTATAAGGAGAACGTGGAGGTGGGTCAAACGAAGACTAATATCATGTTGATTGGAGAAGGCATGGAGGCCACGATCGTTACAGGGAGCAGAAATGTGATAGACGGATCCACCACTTTCAATTCTGCCACATTCGGTAAATCACTAACCCACTTCTAAATCCTTCATAAATTCAGTTTTGGATCTTAATCTCAGAAAATCCCTAAATCCTCACATTCCAGAGTATTCATCACTCCTTCCCTTTTTAGAATATGATGCAACTATGTTTAACTACTTGAGTCCTTCAAGAGCTAATATTCCTAAAGTGTTCGAATGCAGCTACTGTAGGGAATGGGTTTATGGCACTCTTCAACACATGGCATTCTTCAACACAGCAGGCCCATACAAAAAGCAGGAGGTGGCTCTTCGAGTAGAATCAAATCAATCAGGCTTCTATCCCTGCAAGATTGCAGTGTACCAAGACACATTGTACGCGCATTCTCTTCGTCAATTCTATAGGGAATGTAAAATTTCGGGCACCGTAGACTTCATATTTGGGAATGCCGCAGTGGTGTTTCAAAGCTGCACTCTGGTCCCAGAAACCTGGTGCAAATCAGAAAAATGCCATCACAGCACAGGGCAGAACTGATCCAAACCAAAACACAAGAACTTCCATCCACAACGGCAAGACCACTCCAGATGCCGACCTCATTCCAGTGAAAAGCGCATTTCCAACTTATATGGCGAGGCAGTGGAAGGAGTATTCCTGAACGGTTTACATGCAGTCATACATTGATGGCGTAATTCCAGGCAGGGTTGGAAATAATAATCCCAATTACCATAATAAACACCTTGATAGCAGTCATACTTGTCAGAGGTATTTTTGCAGGTTACATCTGTTTTTGAAGATGGAAGTATTGGAAGGACTGAACCATGGCAGCAAGGAAATTTAAAGTAGTCAATGTACTTTGGTAAATAGACATGGGCAAGCATTTATTCAGATACTATTGCCCACACTCCAGAAACAACATCATATTAATTACTTTGCATCATATTAATTACTTTGCTCTGTCATGATTACACTCAACAACAACATCATATTAATTACTTTCCTCTGTCACGAATTAAATGTAAAATCGTATGTTGAGCTATATATAAATGTAAAAGTCATTTTGTAATAGTTTAGAGAGAAAGAGGTTAGAGAAAAAGAGAGCCCAAGTCCTTGGGGAAAATAGTGGATCAAATTTTGGTGGGCGCGTGAAAAAAACAGTTACAGTATTTTACTGTGTGTTATTTCGCGATGAAATTTTAGTTTTTACTTAGTGAATGAGTCGCATCCTCATGTGAATATATTTTAATGTTTTAGAATTTAATACTAAGTTTTTATTGTATTGCTCCAAATCTATTTTTTTTTTTGTCATGATTGAATATTATTCATTAATTCTTTGAAATAGCTCCGGGGTGCACGAAAGTAGCTGCGCGAAAGTGTGTAGCTTCGTGTAGCTTCATGGTGCGGGTAGCTAGCTGCCTGAAAGTAGCTTCCCGTAGCTTCATGTTGCAGGAAGCTAGCTACCCGAAAGTAGCTTCGCTAAAGTCATAGCTCTATGCCCCTCTGCAAAAATTAAATTTCCTAAATATTTCTAACATGGTATTAAAGTAGGTTATATATTGTTAGTGTAAAAACAAGTGTTTTTACTAGCAGTGAGAATTGTTTTGAGGGCAGATTGTTTTTAGAATATTTACCAAAAGGTAAAAAGCTTTTTTTTCTACGCTGAGAAATGGAAACATCAAGCATACCCTTGACTAATCCCCAAATACCTCAGTTTAATGACAAAAATTATGATTATTGGGCTATTACAATGAAGACCCTGTTTTCTTCTCAGCACATTTGGGATTTGGTGGAGAATGATTTTCAAGAACCATCAGATGTAGTAGCATCCAATGTCATATCTCAACAAGAAAAAGATGCATTAAGGAACAACAGGAAGAAGGATTCAAAAGCCCTATTTTATATTTTCCAAACTGTTCATGAAAGTACTTTTCCAAGGGTTGCAGTAGCAACAAAGTCCAAGCAAGCATGGGACACCCTTCAAACAACATACCAAGGCATGACAAAAGTCAAGACATCAAAGCTGCAAATGTTGAGAAGAGATTTTGAAACACTTTCTATGAAAGAGTCTAAAAATATAGACTCATTGTTTACACATCTAAGTGGGCTGGTTACTCAAATCAGGTTTCATGGTCAGACACTTGAGGAAAGAAAAATAGTTGAGAAAGTTTTGAGAAGTTTGCGAGTAAGGTTTGAGGCCATTGTTGTGGCCATAGAAGAGACAAAGGATCTCTCACAGTTCTCAGTGGATGAACTTAATGCATCACTGATTTTTCATGAACATAGACTCAATAGAGAAGCAAGCTCTTCATTGGAGCATGCCTTCAAGACAAAAGTATCATTTGGTCAAGGTCGAGGCAGATGAAGATCATATGCTAGAGGAAGAGGAAGAAGCCAACATAGAGGTGGAAGAAGCAGCCCTTCAAGCTCAAATGGAAGAGGCAACAATCAAAATCCAAGTCAAGGCCCAAGCCAAAATCAAGCACAAGGTCAGAGGTATGATCAATCTCAAGTTCAATGTCATTATTGTAAGGAGTATGGTCATTATACAAATCAATGTAGAAAGAAGCAATATGACATTAGTAACAAATCAAGTGTAAATTTCACAAGAGAAAATCAAAACCATGATAGGATGTTTTTAGCTTGTAATGTGGCACAAGAAAAACAGAGTGATATATGGTATTTAGATTTAGGATGTAGCAACCACATGTTAGGAAACATAGAAATGTTTTCTAATCTAGATGAAAGTGTGAAATCTAAAGTGACATTAGGGACTAATAAGAAAGTCTCTCTCATGGGAAAAGGAAGAGGTTTTTTTTTAACAGAAAAGGGGGAGAAGAAATACATCTCAAATGTTTACTTTGTCCCCGGTCTGAAACATAATCTCATAAGCGTTAGAAATCTCACACAGAAAGGCTACAATGTCTTCTTAAAAAATGATGTGTGCACAATTTTGGATAAGCCTCCAAGCGAACAACTGATTGCAATGGTTCAAATGACAAACAATAGAATGTTTCCCTAAAAATAATATCAGATTTGCAGAAAGAAGGTGCATAAGCACAACTATCTATGAACTCACAAGAAGATGGAAGAAAAGAGGCAGCTGTCGCAGAAGTAAACTTTCAAACAGAGGTAAAAGATGAAAACTAGTTATGGCACTAGAGATTTAGACATATCAACTTTGGAGGTTTGAATTTGCTACATAGGAAAGGCATGGTGAAGGGACTGCCACTCATAGAAAAACCAGAAAACATATGTCAAGGATGTATCTTGGGAAAGAAACATAGAGAGACATTTCTAGCAGGAAAGTCAGTGAGGTCAAAGGAACCTTTACAGATTGTCCACTTAGATTTCTATGGACCAATGCAGACACCATCAATTGGTGGCAATCACTATGTATTAACCTTCATAGATGACTACACAAGGAAGACATGGGTCTTTCTCCTAAAATAGAAAAGTGAAGTGTTTGAGCGCTTTCGCCAATACAAGGCTCTTGTCGAAAAGTAAAGTGGACACTACATCAAAGTCCTTAAGACTGACAATGGTGGAGAATACATCTCAAGTGACTTCCTTCGATTTTGTAGGAAGTATGGAATTCACAAGCAATTTACAACAAGATATACACCGTAGCAAAATGGTGTGGCAGAAAGGAAAAATAGGACCATTATGGAGATGGGAAGGAGTACGTTGAAGGCAAAGCATTTGCCAAATGACTATTGGGTTGAAGTTGTCATTTGTGAAGCATATATCTTGAATAGATGTCCAACCAAAAGCATTCATAACATTATTCCTAAAGAGGCATGGAGTGGAAGAAAACTAAATGTCACTCACATGAGAGTTTTTGTATGTGTGGCATATGGACATGTCCCTGATGAGTTAAGGAAGAAGTTGGACAGAAAGGGGGGGGAATATATGTTTGTTGGATACAATGATGAATCCAAGGCATACAAGCTCTACAATCCATCATCCAAGAAGGTCATAATCAACAGAGATGTGCAATTCATAGAAGAGGAAGCACTAGATGGAAGTTTAGAAAAGACAATCAATGTCAAAGCATGCATACCACATGAGGACAAAGAGGAATTAACAACAGCAAGTAATTCCTTAACAGTGCCTCCCTCTACTCCTATTTAAGCGTAGCAAAGCAAGCAGTAAGGAACACCATCAACAAATAATAGGACAATTTCACGCAACCAAGCAAGTGCTTCTCCAAGTACACCTTGAAGAACGACACCAAGTGACATGTCAAGCCCATCTTCAACAAGCACAAGAAGACCAAAATTCAGAAATTTAAATGAAATTTATGAGCAAGATGAAGTTGATAGTGGTGCAGGTCTGAATTCCTTATTTGCATTATTTTATCATGTAGATGACTCTATCCACTTTGAAGATGCAGTCAAATAAGCAAAATAGGTTGCGGCAATGGAGGAAAAAATAGAAGCAATAGAAAAGAGTGACACATGGGAGTTAGTGAACCTTCCAAAAGGAAAACATGTTATTGGAGTGAAGTGGGTCTATAAGACCAAAAGAAACATTGATGGAAGATTGAAAGGCACAAATTAAGACTAGTTGTCAAAGGATACAAGTAGCAGCATGGAAGAGATTACATGGAGACGTTCGCGCCAGCCGTGCAGATGAAGACAGTGTGCGCAGTTATGGCGTTTGCCACATAGCACAAATGGAGAGTGTATCAAATGGACATAAAATCAACATTCTTGAATGGAGTACTGAAAGAAGTCTATATTGCACAATCGCCTGGTTATGAGATTGAAGGCCAAAAAGACAAAGTATATCGATTGAGGAAAGCTCTTTATGGGTTGAAACAAGCACTGCGCGCATGGTACAACAGGATATATGCTTACTTGTTGGACAATGGTTTTGACAAATGTGACGGAGAGCCTAGTCTCTACATCAAAGAGAGCGAATGTAAGATTCTCATTGTCATCTTATATGTAGATGATTTGATTTTTATAGGAAATTATGTTTTCCTCATCGCTGATTTCAAGCAATTCATGAAGAGTGAATTTGAAATGACTGACTTGGGATTGTTAAGATATTTTTTGGGCATAGAAGTCAAGCAAACAGAAAATGGCATTTTTATCTCTCAAGCAAAGTATATGGCAGAAATTTTGGAGAGGTTTAAAATGTAGAATAGCAAGTCTGCACCAACTCCAACTGTCATAGGGTTGCAATTGAGCAAGGAAGATTGCAGCAGCAATGTCAATCTGACATTATACAAAAGCATGATAGGTAGCTTGATGTATTTGACCGCCACTAGGTTGGATATAATGTGTGCAATAAGTTTGGTGTCAAGGTTCATGGAGACACCCAAGGAGACACAATGGCAAGCAGCGAAAAGGATTCTGAGGTATGTCAATGGGACAAAATAGTATGGCATTTTGTACACAGCAACAAGTGATTTTAGGCAGATTGGTTACACTGACAGTGATTGAGCAGGAAGTGATGTCATGATATGTTTTTCATTTGGGTTTCGGAGCCATTTCATTGGCCTCCAAGAGGTAGCCCATAGTGTCACTGTCAACAGCAAAAGCTGAATATGTCATAGCAACAACAGTAGCACATGAGGCAGTTTGGATGAGAAATATGTTGAGGGATCTTCGTCATGACCAAGAGGGAGCGACAACTATTTTATGTGACAACACCTCAACAATTGCATTATCAAAGAATTCCGAATTCCATAAGAGGACCAAGCATATTTAGTCTAAATATCATTTTATTAGAGAGTTGATTAATAATGATGAAATTGTGTTGCAGCACTGCAGGTCATAGGAACAATTTGTTGATATTTTAACAAAAGCATTGCCAGGTGAAAGTTTTGTGTATCTTAGAAATTATTTGGGAATTGTCAATAGCGGCAATTGTGATTAAGGGGGAGTGTTGGAAATAATAATCCCAATCATCGCAATAAACAGCCTGACAACAACCATACTTTTCAAATGTATTTTTGCAGGTTGCGTCTCTGTTTGAAGATGGAAGGATTGAACCTAGGCATGAACCATTCTGAAACGCAGCAAGGAATTTAAAGTAGTCAATTTACTTTGGTAAATAGATATGGGAAAGCATTTATTTGGAGACTATTTCCCACACTCCAGAAACACCTGCGTGATTCTGATTACACTCAACATCAACATCATATTAATTACTTTTCTCTATCATGAATTAAACGTAAAATCGTATGTTGAGTTATATATGAATTTAAAAATTAGTTTGTAATAGTTTAGAGAGAAAGAGGTTAGAGAAAAAGAGAGCACAAGTCCCTGGGGGAAAATGGTGGAGCAAATTTTGGTCGGCGCGTGAAAACAACAATTACAGTGTTTTACTGTGCGTTATTCCGCGATGAAATTTTAGTTTTTGCTTAGTGAATGAGCCACAGCCTCATGTGAATGTATTTTGATGTTTTAGAATTTAATACTAAGTTTTTATTGTGTTGCTCCAAAACTACTTTGTTATTTTTTTCGTGAGTGAATATTATTCATTAAGTCTCTGAAATAGCTCCATGGTGCATGAAGGTAGTTGCGTGAAAGTAGCTTTGCGGTGCATGAAGCTAGCTGCCCGAAAGTAGTTTCATGAAATTCATAGCTCTCTGCCCCTCCGCGAAAATTGAATTTCCTAAATATTTCTAACATGGTATTAGAGCGGGTTAAATATTGTTAGTGTAAAAACAAGTGTTTTTACTAGCATTAAGAATTGTTTTGAGGGAAGATTGTTTTTAGCATATTTACTAGCAGGTAGAAACTTTTTTTACGCTTAGAAATGACAACATCAAGCAAAAGCTTGACTAATCCTCAAATACCTCAATTTAATGGCAAAAATTTTGATTATCGGGCTATTACAATGAAGGCCCTGTTTTCTTCTCAAGACATTTTTTGGTGGAGAGTGGTTTTCAAGAACCAACAGATGCAGCAGCATACAATGCCCTATCTCAACAAGAAAAAGATGTGTTAAGGGAAAATAGGAAGAAGGATTCAAAAGCCTTGTTTTATATTTTCCAAGCAGTTCGTGAAAGTATTTTCCCAAGGGTTGCAGCAGCAACAAAGTCCATGCAAGCATAGGACACCCTTTAGATAGCCTACCAAGGCATGGAAAAAATCAAGGCAGTAAAGCTGCAAATGTTGAGAAGAGATTTTGAAACACTTTGTATGAAAATGTCTGAGAATATAGACTCATTATTTACACATATAAGTGGGTTGGTTACTAAAATTAGGTCTGATGGTGAGACACTTGAGGAAAGAAGAATAGTTGAGAAAGTTTTGAGAAGTTTTCTAGCAAGGTTTGATGCCATTGTTGTGGCCATAGAAGATACAAAGTATCCATCACAGTTCTCAGTGGATGAGCTTAATGCATCATTGATTTTTCATGAACATGGACTGAATAAAGAAGCAAGCTCTTCATTGGAGCATGCCTTCAAGACATAAGTATCATTTGGTCAAGGTAGAGGGAGAGGAAGATCATATGCTAGAGGAAGAGGAAAAATCCCACATAGATGTGGAAGAAGCAGCCCTTCAAGCTCAAATGGAAGAGGCAACAATCAAAATCCAAGTCAAGTCCCAAGCCAAAATCAAGCACAAGGCCAGAGGTATGATAAATCTCAAGTTCAGTGTCATTACTAGAAGAAGTGTGGTCATTATGCAAATGAATGTAGAAAGAAGCAATATGACATTAGTAACAAACCAAGTGTAAATTTCATAAGAGAAAATCAGAACCATGATAGCATGTTTTTAGCTTGTAATGTAGCACAAGAAAAACAAAGTGATATATGGTATTTAGATTTAGGATGTAGCAACCACATGTCAGGAAACATAGAAACATTTTCTGATCTAGTCGAAAGTATGAAATGTGAAGTGACATTAGGGACTGATAGCGAAGTCTCTCTCATGGGAAAAGGAAGAGTTAATATAATAACAAAGAAGGGGGACAAGAAATACATCTCAGACATTTACTTTGTCCCGGTCTGAAGCATAATCTCATGAGCATTGGACGTCTCATGCAGAAAGGCTATAATATCTTCTTCAACAATGATGTGTGCACAATTTTAGATAAGCCTCCAAGTAGACAGCTAATTGCAAAGGTTCATATGGCAAACAATAGAATGTTTCCCCTAAAAATAATATCAGAATTTTAGAAAGAAGATGCACAAGCACAACTATCTATGAACTCACAAGAAGATGGAAGAAAAGAGGCATATGTCACATAAGTAAACTTTGAAGCAGAGGTAAACAATGAAAACTAGTTATGGCAGTTGAGATTTGGACATCTCAACTTTGGAGGTTTGAATTTGCTACATAGGAAAGGCATGGTGAAGGGACGACCACTCATAGAAAAACCAAACATCATATGTGAAGGATGTATCTTGGGCAAGCAACATGGAGAGACATTTCCAGCAGGAAAGTCAGTGAGGGCAAAGGCACCTTTGAAGATTACCACTCAGATTTATATGGACCAATGCTGACACCACCAATTGGTGGTAGTCACTATGTATTGACCTTCATATATGACTACACAAGGAAGATATGGGTCTTTCTCCTAAAGTAGAAAAGTGAAGTGTTTGAGCGCTTTCTCCAATACAAGGCACTTGTTCAAAAGAAAAGTGGACACTACATCAAAGTCCTTAGGACAAACAGAGGTGGAAAATACATCTCAAATGACTTCCTTCGATTTTGTAGGGAGCATGGAATTCACAAGCCATTTACAACAAGATATACACCGCAGCAAAATGGTGTGGTAGAAAGGAAAAATACGACCATTGTGGAGATGGAAAGGAGTATGTTGAAGGTGAAGCATTTGCCAAATGACTATTGGGCTGAAGTTGTCGCTTGTGCAGCATAAATATTGAATAGGTTTCCAACCAAAGGCGCCTAGAACATTGTTCCTGAAGAGGCATGGAGTGGAAGAAAACTAAATGTCACTAACATGAGATTTTTTGGATGTGTGGTGTATGAACATGTCTTTGATGAGTTAAGGAACAAGTTGGATAGAAAGGGGGAGAAATATATATTTGTTGGATACAGTGATGAATCCAAGGCATACATGCTCTACAATCCATCAACCAAGAAGCTCTTAATCAATAGAGATGTGCAGTTCATAGAAGAGGAAGCATGGGATGGATGTTTATAAAAGACAGTCAATGTCAAAGCATGCATACAACATGAGGACAAAGAGGAATTAACAGCAGCAAGTAATTCCTCAACAATGACTCCCTCTACTCCCATTCAACACAGAAAAGCAGGTAGCAAGCAACGCCATCAACAAATAATAGGAAAGTTTCATGTAGCCAAGCAAGTGCTTCTCCAAGCACACAGCGAAGCATGACACCAAGTGACATGTCAAGCCCATCTTCAGCAAGCACAAGAAGACCAAAGTTCATAAATTTAAATGAAATTTATGAGCAAGATGAAGTTGATAGTGGCGTAGGTCTAAATTCCTTATTTGCATTATTTTGTGATGTAGATGACGCAATCCACTTTGAAGATGCAGTCAAAGAAGAAAAATGGGTTGCAGCAATGGAGGAAGAAATAGAAGCAATAAAAAGGATTGACACATGGGATTTGGTGAGCCTTTCGAAAGGAAAACATGTTATTGGAGTGAATTGGGTCTATAAGACCAAAAGCAACATTGAGGTAAAGATTGAAAGGAACAAAGCAAGGTTAGTTGTCAAAGGATACAAGTAGCAGCATGGAAGAGATTACACGGAAATGTTCATGATAGTCATGCAGATGGAGACAGTGCATGCAGTTGTGGCAATTGTCGCGTAGCACAAATGGAGAGTGTATCAAATGGACGTAAAATCAACATTCTTGAATGGAGTGCTGAAAGAAGAAGTGTATGTTGCGCAACCACTTGTTTATGAGATTTAAGGCGAAAAAGGCAAAGTATATCGATTTAGGAAAGCTCTTTATGGGTTGAAGCAAGAAACGCGCGTATGGTGCAACAGGATAGATGCTTACTTGTTGGACAATAGTTTCGAGAAATGTGATGGTGAGCCTACTCTCTACATCAAAGAGAGCGAAGGTAAGATTCTCATTGTCATCTTATATCTAGATGATTTGATTTTTATAGGCAGTGATGATTTCCTCATCACTGATTTCAAACAGGTCATGAAGAGTGAATTTGAAATGACGAACTTAGGATTGTTAAGATATTTTTTGGGCATAGAAGTGAAGCGAATAGAAAATGGCATTTTTATCTCTCAAAGAAAGTATGTGGCAGAAATTTTTGGGACGTTTAAAATGAAAAATAGCAAGTTCGCACCAACTCCAACTGTCATAGGGTTGAAGTTGAGCAAACAATACTGTAGCAGCAATGTCAATCCGACATTATACAAAAGCATGATAGGAAACTTGATTTATTTGACTACAACTAGGCCGAATATAATGTATGGAGTAAGTTTGGTGTCAAGGTTCATGGAGACACCCAAGGAGACACACTGGCAAGTAGCGAAAAGGATTCTGAGGTATGTCAATGGGACAAAACAATATGGCATTTTATACACACAACAAATGATTTCAGGTTGGTTGGTTACACTGACAGTGATTGGGCAGGCAGTGTCAATCACAGAAAGAGCACGTCAGGATATGTTTTTCATATGGGTTCTGGAGCCATTTCATGGGCCTCCAAGAAGCATACAATATTCTCACTGTCAACAGTAGAAGTTGAATATGTCGTAGAAGCAGCAATAGCATGTTAGGTATTTTGGATGAGAAGGATGTTGAGGGACCTTTGTCATGACCAAGAGGGAGCGACAACTATTTTCTATGAAAACACCTCAGTAATTGCATTGTCAAATAATTCTGCCTTCCACAAGAGGACCAAGCATATTAATGCTAAATATCATTTTACTAGAGAGTTGATTGACAATGATGAAATTGTGTTACAGCACTACAGGTCACAGGAACAATTTGATGATATTTTCACAAAGCCATTGGCAGGTGAAAGTTTTGTTTTTCTCATAAACTGTTTGGGGATTATCAATGATGACAATTGTGATTAAGGGGGAGTGCTGGAAATAATAATCCCAACCAAAGCATTAAACAGCCAGACAGTAGCCATACTTGTCAGATGTATTTTTGTAGGTTGTGTCTCTGTTTGAAGATTGAAGGACTGAACCCATGCATGAACTATTCTAAAACAAAGCAAGGAATTTAAATAAGTCAATGTACTTTGGTAAATAGATATGTGCAAGCATTTATTCAAAGACTATTGTCGACACTCCAGAAACATCTGCGTGATTCTGATTAAACTCAACAAAAACATCACATTAATTACTATGCTTTGTCATGAATTAAATGTAAAATTGTATGTTGAGTTATATAAGAATGTAAAAGTCATTTTGTAATAGTTTAGAGAGAAAGAGTTTAGAGAAAAAGAGAACGCAAGTCCCTGAGGGGAAATGGTGGAGCGAATTTTGGTGGGCGTGTGAAAACAACAATTACAGTATTTTACTGTGTGTTATTCCGCGATGAAATTTTAGTTTTTACTTAGTGAATGAGCCGCAGCCTCATGCGAATGTATTTTCATGTTTTAAAATTTAATACTAAGTTTTTATTGTGTTTCTCCAAACCTACTTTGTTATTTGTGTCATGAATGAATATTATTCATTAAGTCTCTTAAATAGCTCCATGGTGTGCAAAGGTATCTGTGCAAAAGTAGCTTTGTGGTGCACGAAGCTAGCTTCCTAAAAGTAGCTTAGCGAAAATCATAGCTCTCTACCCCTCTATGAAAATTAAATTTCCTAAATATTTCTAACAGGAATGGGATGGAGCTTTTTCTTTGAAAACTTTGTATTATGGAGAAGATATTAATATAGGACCAAGCTCCACTACTGGAATCCGTGTGAAATGGCATGGGTATCAAGTGATCAAAAGTTTTCAAGAGGCGAGCAAATTTACGGTGGTAAAATTCATACAAGGCAATTCGTGCTTGCAGTCCACTAGCATCGACTACCTTGACGAATTGACCAATTAATTACGTCGCCAAACTTTTGAAGAAGTTCGTGTGTCTGTATTTCACTTTCAACTTTCCAAGAAGATCGTGTGTGTCCTTATATCACTTTCTATCGTTTTGTAGTGTATCCAGGTTCCATGGAGTAATGATAAAATAAAATCAGATTGAGGTTTAATAAATAGTTTCTTAATGTATTGTTATTGTGATAGCAACTCTCGTTCAAGAAAAATTATTGAGCCGAGAAGTTTATTCTACAATTCAACATGAGGGGATGTGTAAGTCTGTGTGTTTTTCAGCTCAGGAAGAGGGGATGTGTAAGTTTGTGTGTCTTTTCTTCTTTTTTTATTCGAAAAAACATCATTTTTCATTAAAGAAAAAAGGTGATTACGATGACTTGTTTCTCTTATATATCTTTCACAAAATACCTTTCACTTGTTTGTCACTTTACATTATATTCCTACTAACCTATCTTATCCCCATTGTCCCCTATGATACTACTTTGAAAATCTGTTAGCGAACTTCTAATTCTTTGTGACTCTACCCCTCATCCTGGATCTCAATAGCTCCTTCATTAATTATTGCACCCTACTGGAAAGCAGGAAAGTAAATCAAATATGTTTCTACTGCAATGCCCCTTTTTTATAACATGTCTGCAACCCCATTCTATTCCCGATACACAAGCCCATATGTAATCTATCGAAGGTTCTGTTCCATATTTCATATATGCCTCATCCACGCAGAAAGATTGATTGGATTGAATTGAGTGAATCCTTGTACCCATTCAATGCCACTTTTTAAGTCCTCGAATATCTTTATGGACTCAATACCCAACCATTTTGCACATAGAAGTGTCCCCCATAATGCTATGATTTTTGCTCGACTGTTTGTACCACTTCCTCCTTCCCACCAAAAGTGATAAAACTTACTTGTTTCCATTACTATATATGCCTCGCACCCACATTTCATTTGTATGCTCGCCCCATCAAAGAATCCCACTGGAATTTCACTCCAAATGTCAATATACTTGGGATTACCTCTGTAGACTTTCCTAATACTTGGTCCAATCTCCCCAAAGTATGCAGTAGTCTTAATAATAGTTGTCCTAATTTCTAGTTCTTGTTGCTCAAAGAGCTTTTTGTTTATGCATCCCCATATCCCCCATAAAATATAGAATGGTAATGTGGAGTGTTGTTTATGTGTGTTGAACCAAGAAGATATAACTCCATCAATTGATTCCTGTCGCCACCTACCTTTGATGTTGAGTAGCGACATTACTCCATACCAAATAGCACATGAAAATGGACATTTTATAAATAGATGGAGTCCTCCATGTCAGCCCAACATAGTGAACAAATGCATGGTCCATGCTCGCCTCTATGAAATAATATGTCCCAAGTGAGCACTCTGTTTTAGACGATGAGTCAATTGAAACATTTTAGCTTCATGGGTATGTCCCAATACCATATTTTTTGAAACTACTGGAACCTTCCTTCAAATGTATCTACATGAAATCTGGAGTATATATCCTTAGTAGCAATCTATCCCTTTTTTAGTGTGCTCACCCAACACAATTTATCCTCTACTTCGTACAGAAAGGCTCCAGTTTGATATAATCATTGGATGTAATCCTTCCATTCTATGCCCCAACTCCCCATCAATCCCATAGTAACTACACTCTACCATGTGCATGTACCCAAGGTGTTGTTTAGATCAGCTGCAACCTGCGAGATATGGGTAATACCCTCTTTAGCTAAATGATAAATCAATGGGGAAAAAAGTGAGTGGTATCCATCCATACCCTTGATGGCATCCAAACCAACCTAAATCTTAAAACCATTGCTCCAGCAAGGAGCACTATTTAGTTTTCATCATACTGCACCAAGTGAATGACACACCCTTTTGTACCTTATCCACATCTCTAATCCATTGTGTGGAATCACAATTATGTATGTATTTCCTTTTCATGATGTTTTTGCCAAATACATGTACCATATAATGCCCGCCAACATGATTTTGTGACCAATGAAATATTAAAGCGTTCCGTGTCCATAATACGCCATCCTCAACTCTCAATGGGTCGAACAATGGAAGACAAATGGACCAGATGGCATTTCCTTCCTATGCTTCTACCTTCCCATAAAAATCTAGCTGAAATTTTGTCAATCTTATGAATTATTTCCTTCGGTAGTATATACAAATGTATCTATTAGACTCACAAGCTATGTAGGATAGATTTAATAAGGGTGATTCTGCCCCCTAGAGAAAGGCATTTATTTTTCCAAAATAATTTTTTCTTCTCAAATTTTCTTAACAGCTACTCCCAATATTTATTTCTGTATTTATTTAGTTTCAGTGTGTATATAAGGTATTGGAAACCTTCATATATCTGAATCTTTACAATTTCAAACATATGACAAATCTCCATAACAAATGTTGCAACTTGTGCATCTGTGATAAGGACTGGTTTACCTTTGTTCATAAATAAACCTGTAGCCATACCAAATATATTTAGAATAACATAAATATGACTCCATTCTTCTTTGTTATTCTTGCCACCCAACAACAGATCATCCATGAACATCGTGTGAGTAATATATATGTATTATGTTACGTTGATCCATTTAATCAAACCCATATTCCTTGCTTCCTTTATTTGCCAACTCAATCCGTCCATTACAATTACGAAGAGTAATGGAGACAAGGCACATCCCTGTCGCATCCCCCTTGATTATTTGAAGAAGGTGGTGGGTAGGCCATTGATGATGATAGAAAAATTTGTCATCATAACACATGGCATGATTCATCTAATATTCTGGTGACTAATGCCAATCTTATATAGTGCCAATCTCAAGAACTCCCAATCAATGCAATCGTAGGCCTTATTGAGATCAATCTTCATAATACTGGCATTTAATTTTTGGGTCTTGATAGAATGAAGGCATTCTTGAGTGATTGCAACTGCGGCTTGAATCAATGGTTGATCCAAAAATCCAAACAGTTCCGAAGAAATGTGTTTGGATAAAGGAGATTTCATTATGTTTGTAATGATTTTATATATTAGTTTATAAATAACATTACAAAGGGAAATGGGCATGTATTTCGCAAATGTTGTAGGATTCTCCTTTTTCAGAATTAGAGAAATAAATGTGGCATTGATTGCCCCTGGAATGAATCCTTTAGTCCCAGATTCATCCATTGCTGCCAGAATGTTGTGCCCCATCAATTTCTTAAAATGTATGAAGAGTTCAATGCCCCATGCCCCAAGACTAGGGCTCTTCTCCTTGGCACTAGACTTCATAGATCCTTCAATTTCCTCCATCTAAATTGGTCTCCCTAGGGTTTGGTTATCAACATCATTGAACATATTTAGCATTTGATTTAAGAAGACCCTTTGATCCGTGAATGAGCAATTCTTCTCTTCAAAATGTGTCGTAAAATATTTGACAGCCACTTGCTCCAATGTTGGTTGGGCAGAGATATAATTATTTCCCTCATCCCATAGTCCCCAAATGCAAATCTATTTTCTTCTGCTTGTGGCGTGCCTATGAAAGAACTTGGTATTTTTATCACCGGTTGTCACCCATGTGACCGTGCTCTCTAATCACCATTCTTCTTCTCTCAAATGAAGAATATGCCTTTTCTAACTCTCCAATGCAAGGAATTTCCTCTTATATGACGCAGAAAAATATTGTGGGTCATTTGGATCCGATAGCCTCATTTGTGTGTCTTCAATGACCATTAGCTCCTTCCTAAGCTCCCTCTTTTTTTCACTTACCCAAGCACACACAAATACTTTCAATGACTTCAATTTTTGTCCCAGTCCATGCAAAGGCCCCTGGTCCTCGGAGTTCCTGTGATTATTCCAATGATTATGAACCAATTCCACAAATGATTTATCCTTTAGCCAACCATGATTTAAATGGATATGCTCGTTGATCTATCATCCCTTCCCATGACAATGAGATAGGCTAGTGATCAGAAATATTGATGGGTAAGATAGTTGTACGAATCCCAGACATGCTCCCTTCCAAATGTGAATTAAGCAAGAAATGTTCAAGTCGTTTAGAGATTCCCATAGCCCAATAGTGACCATTGTGCCAAGTCAGAGCCAAGGAGCAATGTGGAATGTCACACAGATTGTTAGAATCTATGAGCCAATTGAAATATGATTCAAGATGGTCATTCACAGCACTGTTGCCACATACTTCCTTAGACCCAAGAGTGAAATTTAGATCCCTAGCCACAATCAAAGATTTAAGTTCCAGAAAGCCACAATTTTCAATGTGATCCCAATATATTTTCTGACCTTTGTATGGTGCATATGAGTTGATTATCTGAATCTGAGAATTGTTACCCTTCACATAGACAAATAAAATAATTCATGCAAATGAAAGATAAGCCTCAATTTTAATTTCCCTCGGGTTCCAAAGGATAGCAAAGCCACAAGATAGTCTCGACGCACTAAAAGCACATACAAACCAATATGGACACATTTCTAGCAAAGAAACTCATGATGTTTCTCTCGAGACCATGGTCTCTTGTAACAAAACCATCATCAGACGATGGATCTTAATCATATCCTTAAGAGAGTGGGTTTTATGGGTTGCTCCTAAGCCTCTAATGTTTAAGGCAATGAGGATCATGAGTGACCATGTAAAACATGCATCCCCCCTCTAAGGGCCTATAGGCTAGTGCGCGTCAGATTCATGTGATCCCCACCATTGTCCTGAGGATCCAAAGGACCCTGTGACTCTGATTCCTCACGAAATGCCTTCTAAAGGCCGAGAGATGATTGTGAACAAGGAGGAATTATTTTTTATTTAGTTGTTTTCTTCTTCTCAGTGGTGACTTTCTGGTGGATGGGTGGAGTAATGGCCTCAACAAAATCAATGAATGAATTCTTAATGGAAATGGGATCCATTGCAACTGACTTTGATTGTGAAATGTCTATCAATTCTTTTTCAGGTGACAAATTAGATAGAACACTGCCCATGATTGGTTATTTCCCTGTTGAAAGGTGCCCATCTATACCCATAGGCTTGTCACACACCTTCCAATTCCCCTCCTGGTGGGCCCCAGTATTGCAGCAATAATGCTGCAACTCCTAGGACTCCCTTCTTTAATTTTATCAACCCAGTGGTTCGTAACAAACCTGGAAGCGATGGTGTTGTATGCACAAGTACTAGCTCTTGCCGCAGCTGTCACTTGGTTAGCTAGCACAGGTCCGCTAGGAGCTTAAGCCAACTTCTATGAGCTCTTAGAAGAAGCTTTTAACTGATGGATGAAAGCTAACTCAAAGGAAGCTAATCTACTTGCGGAAAGAAACTGAAAGCCAAAACGAAATGCAAACCCTAGCAAACCCTAATTCTACCAGCTAGTCCTACTGATGCAAGAAGGAAGATGCAAGCTACTGAATGAGATGCCATTGACTTGAAAAGGTAAAATGCATGTGTCTAAGCTACTTTTATAATGAAATCTGAAGAAAACATCTTTTTGTATTTTTGAATGATTTTGTAGGATTATTATGCATGTGCTTTTAACTGGTGTTTGACTGTGCAGAGGTGGATCGGTGAGAGGAAATGCTTGGAAGAGGTCGGGAAGGTTCACAGAGGGCCTAAGGGATCCCTAGCACCCTTCCTGAGATTTTCATAGATTTTGGCTTTCAAGAAACCTCATTCGTGAGCTTCTACAGGAAGTCTGCATGGGTTCTACAGGATGTTCAGGAATTTCTACAGGATGTTCAGAAATTTCTACAGGATGTTCAGAAATGGGATTTTGGAGCATGGATGGAGGGAAAAAGATGGAGGAATGGGTATGGAGGTGAAATAGGGGTGTGAAGAGGTCCAAGACTTGGGGAATGGAGCTGAGGAGTGGCAAGGATGGTGGGATTTCTTCAAGGAAGACTGAAGCAATGTTGCACAAAAATTAGGGTTTTGGGAGCAAATGGCAAACGTGAGGCACAGATTCTAAGTAGAAGGTGGAGTGGATGGTGCTGATGGAGAATGAGCAGATGAAAAAGTGGTACAGGTGCTCTGGAAGTCGTTTTTCCAATCTGAATCAACAAAGACTTGTAAATTCAAATACCTAGTTACGTTGACCTAATATGCTAGCTGCTAGTAAAGAGAATGAACAGAAGTGTGACCTGCAATGAAACCATGTATTTTATCCCGTGCAACTAATAAAATGAAAGTATGAACTTGTAACCAACTTCTAAACATGAAAATCAAACACTAGTGATTGCATGGCAAAGCAAAATCAGTGTTTTTGTGGGCAGGAAAGTCATCCTAGTCACAGCTCCTAATCCCACTGAGGGAGAGGTGAAACCACAGATGTTTGATGGCCCTTTTCTTAAATCTTTTTCTGTTAACAACCTATCAACTAAATCTAAGTATGAAAAGCTACTTTAACCATAAAAAACAACCTGAATAACAAAACAAGATTTAAATCTAAATAGCAGATTTTATACTAAGAATGCAGCAAAGACACATGAAAGTAAACAAAGGAGGTATTGGGCGCTTGAGATGGGCCCAACCCCAAGAGCTACAGCCTCCTAAGAGAGATTTAGAGCTGGTGCAAATATGGATTCATCTTTATTGAGCAAGGAAAGAATAGTTACATTCCAAAAACTATCTACAAGGAAAACTTGAAAATGTGCTGAAATGCAGAGCTAAACTACTGCCTAAAGAAAGACTAAAATCGAACTACAAACTAGCTAGCTTCTGCCTACAAAGTGACTAACTAATGCTAACCAAAATGACTAACTACCGGCTAACCCAAAATGAGGCCCTAAGCCCTCTTATTTATACAAATTGAGGACCCCAACAGTCCTCATAAACTTCAGGGACTCGGCTGCCAAAACTTGTAGTTAACAACAGTCCTACTTGACTTGCTTGGCTGCCCTTCTGCTAATTGATTTGGTGGCCCTTGAACTCCGAGGTGATGGTGGATAATTTGAGGTAAGGGCCCATAAATGAAGGGAACACCTTCCTAAAAATACTCTCCACGAATTTGGCTGCCAATTGCTCATTTCAACCATTGACTTTGTCTCCAAATTGACCAAAAAGGCTACACAAAGCACACATTAGACTTGTTGGCATAATGACTAACCCAATTCACTCTATTAGCATAAATATAATAAAAAACATGCAATAAACTAATGAGAATGGTGGATTAAGTCGAATTAGGAGGTTGAATGAGCCCAAATAATTATCCATTTTTGGGGCTCATCATCACCCCGCTACTGAAAGTGTTGCTCATCCTCTGAGCAACTAGTCCATCTCCTCATCTTTGATGGCCCTGGTGGCCTCCCTGTCATGCCAAGCTTCTGAAGTGATGTGCTCTTTTCTGTCATGAAACCATGCTTTTCTCTTTGCCTCTGCCCACTGCCTGTGCTTCTTTTCCTAGAGAATTCTCAACTTCCTGTAGAACTGTCTCAGCATCCTGTAGAACTTTTTTTAAGTCCATTATCTGAATTCTCTCTCTTCTAGTGAAGGTTTTTGGCTTCCTCATTCACAAGTGATGGACATCCTTGAAGGAGGCTCCTCCTTTTGTTTAGCTTTTGTGTCTTCAATGAAAATTTGCTTCTTTGAATGTGGTTTGGGTCTGCCAGTTCTTATCTGCATGCCCTTTCTTGCCTTAAAATATAGTGGAAGCTCCCTCTTTCACTTCTCCTTTAGCTTGGGAGAGGTACTTAGGGTGTCCAGCATAGCTGCTGCCTCCCTAGCTAGGATTTTGGCTGATTTCTCCTTCTGCTTCCATTTTTCAGGACTTCCTGTAGAAGCCGTTTTTACACTTCCTGATTTGGCTTGCATGGCTAGGGGTGTCTTCTTCTTCAATTTTTGCTGATGCTGGTTCCAAGACCTTGAGAACCGACTCTCTAATGGTGAATGCTGCCTGCACTAGCTTCATTTGATGTGAGCTGCTGGTGTCTCCATGGTATGTGCTCTAGCCGGATCAGCTGGTACAGGATTCCTGTAGGACATCGTGTAGTCATTTCTTCTCCTGGGGTGCATGCTTAAAAAAACAAAGTTGCAATCACAGATGAAGGGTCCTGAGGGTGCCTTGATAGGTAAGGTGTGTGGGCCTCTGCATGCTTTATTTTTCACTTAAAAAAATAAATTCCTATCTGATAAAACAGGGTTCTGGTATGACGATGTAGGTATATTCAACCAGATGATAGCAATGGTGGTGAGAGGAGATGGAACAAGTGGAGGATGGAAGAAAAGAGTGGTTGCATGCCTCCTCAATAGATTTCAAGCTTCAAATACCTCTCCGTAATCAATTCTGGCCTGCCCAAAAAGCTCTACAGGATGTTTCTAGTAAAAATACATAACTTCCTGTAGAAAGTCCTGTAGCTTCCTATAGAAGGTTGAACCATGACTAAATTGTGTCTGGATCATGAAAAAAATGAGTGTTCATGGAGGGGATGGATGTGAGGATGCACGGGAACTTGGTAGGGACCCTTCTGCTTGTGTTGGGAGGCCCCCTTTCCGCATTGTGTTCCTGCAACCTACAATAGTTTCCAAGGACTAAACTGGTTTTTTTTCTCTCTATTTCATCCTCCTTTTTCTTTCTTGCTTTTCCTCTTGCTTTCCTTGTGATGGTTTCACTGTTGGTCTGTCCTAGATTTTCTTACCCTTAGCTTTCTTCCCCTCTATTTTCCTCTCTGCTTCAATTTTCTCCTTTTCCTCACTGCTGGATGAAGTGAGTTCCTTGACCAGAATTTGGATATAATGCCCTGTTTTGGCTTGTGCTCTGATCAGAAGGAGAATTCTGATATGGCTTTCCTCCTTGACTCTCAGGACAAGATTTCTCCGTTGGTTGTATCTCTCCTTTCACCAATTCCTTGGTTATAATATTGTTGCTACCCCAAAACTCGACTGATCAACAAGAATTAAGCTCTCACAGACAAGGTGCAGAGCTAATTTTTACACCAACCATGTAACAGTAACAAAACAAAGATTGGATATGTGCACAGGTGAGTGTTACAGTGGTTTGTCATTAAAATGGGGAGAGTTTTCTGGCAGGAACCATGGAGGTGAATATGACGCAACACCATTCAAAAGAAATTCTGTGTATTATATAAGCAAAACACTGTCTGGACCCACAGGCAGATTGGTTCCAATATTTTTCACTTCAAACGAGATAATTCACCACCTTTCGAAAATTAAGCATGGGGATGGCATGTTCGAGCCTACCTCCCTTTGAAACTCCAATTTGTCGAAGAAAAATCCAGGCTTTTCTGCTCTGGAAGGTTGTTTTCTGTGTTTCCTGTAGAAGACTTCCTATAGAAACGCCTGTAGAGCGCGACAGGCGGGAATTTTTTAAGAAACGGCAGAAATCTCGAGAAACTAGGCAGGAATCTTGCAGAGGACCACTAGTTAACTGATATGGATGTGGTGGACGTGTGCTCTAGTTATTAACACAGTTGAACAGAGGGTGGTGAGAATTTCAGCCAAGCATCATTTAATTTCAGCGTGATTTACGTGAGAGAGTGAAGTGGCCAAGTGTACGTGGCCACATGCAACTGGAAGTGTTGTTCCTAAACTGTGTGTTTTCCCCCTGTAATTACTGTCGTGAATTGAACTGAGGTTTAAACGGCCAACACTTTTGGTTGCTTTAATTTTCACGTAAGTCAGTTGTCCACGTGTACTGTGTGACTTCCGGCTGAGTGCTAAAGAAGGAAATCAGCTTAACCTTGCTATATTCGTGGCTTAATTCCACCATTCCATTCATTCATGCAGTTTTTAAATTAGATTTATGCAATAGAAGAACGAGTCTCAGTCACGTACTTGAAGTCAAATGGCTGCTGTGAGGTGCTGTGGCTAGTCATTGCTGCATGCACTGGTTTATTTGGTTGCATGATGGCTTGGCTGATGATTTTTGGTTTTTTTCCTTGTGCAGGTGTCCTCTGGCAGGATGCATGTTGCAGAAGTTCATTTCCATGCTCAGATCTGCACCCTCAAGCTACTGCCACTGAATTTTCACAGGATCGAAACTTGTTTTCGCCATTGCTCCCAAAAGATAGATCGAATCAATCTGAAAATTGCTGAGCATGTTCCTATCATCATGATGCACCTCCCATAGCAAAATTGCGATCAATGGATGCACATATTTCGAGAAAAATGGAAAATGGCTGAAGATTTCAGAGATCAATTTCTCGGAAACCGTGCATCGAAATTGGCTGAAACTGCTTGGGTAGGTTACTATCACCCATATGCATCTCCCCATGAAACACGTTTTGAAATAGATGCACGGACATGGAGAAAATGCAAAAATGGATGATGGTGATGGAGGTTGATTTCTTGGAAACCGTGCACCAGAATTGGCTAAAACTGCTCAGGCATGTTGTCATCACCCCTATATGATTTCCCGTAAAACGATTTTTCAAATGGATGCATGGTTTTTAAGTTAGGGCAAAAAAAAAATTCTGTTCTAGGTATTTTTGCTTCAAGGCATTCTGCAGTTTTGTTGCATGGTAAGAAAAATGAACTTGGGCTGTGATGCAGGTATGAAGGTGATGGAGGAGGAGTTTGAAGATTGCAGGAGGACTTCTGAACCCTTGAGGAAGCTACCATGTTCGCCAAACCACCTTTTTGAAATCCATTTCTAGCTTCCTACAATTTCTACAGGAACTTCCTGTAGAATTGTAGAAGCACAATGTAGAAGCACAATGAGGTGGAAAAATGATGGAGAAAGGCGAGGGATGGACACAGAGGTGCTTGTAGGCCTAACCAATAGATTCCCACCATTAGATTCCCTTTTAAAATTGAATTTGGTTCGTCCAAAGGTTCTATAGGATGTTTCTTGTAGAAATACAGAACTTCCTGTAGAAATGCCTGTAGCTTCCTGTAGAAAGCCCAAAACTTCCTCTGTCTTTGTTTTGAGCGATCCTCCTAACCTGCAATGTCCCTCTTGCAACCTGCAATTATTCAATGCAAATTAGGTTTATTTTTCTTTTTCTTTTTCTCTTTTTTTTTGAAAAACAACTAGGGCGCCTCATGGAGGTTTTCACCCTAATTGCCTGCCCTAGGCGCCTCCAAGGGAGGTTTTCACCCAAGGATCTTATTATTTTTTCTTATCTCTCTTTTCAACCCACTGATCGCCTCATGGAGGTTTTCAATCAATGAGCCAATCTAAGGCACCTCCGAGGAGGTTTTCACCTTAGATTTTTCCTCTTATTTCCATTTTTTTTTAATTTTTTCCTTTTTTCTTTTTTCTGTTTTTTTCTCTTTTTTTTTCTACCCTACCCTACTTGAAAAACAAAATCGTTCTCAAGTATAAGAATACTTCCAATGGAGCCATGTGCACATCGAGATTAGGGACAAAATGATGTGGAGGCTTGAAATACATGCTTTGACAGCTATCCGGATTTCAGAGACCAAATGATCTGACTTTGAAGGGATCAAACATAGCTGAGGAAGAGAGTACCGCTACAACTTAGTGACCATCTGAAACCATATCTCAATGTAGCTCTGATATCCTTGGTCCTTTTGTTGATCTGCATCATTCTCCATATCTTATTCTATCATGACCTTCACATCTTCCTCTTTTTGTTGATCTTTCTCTTGAGTACATGGAGGATTTGATGGTAACCATGAGGGAGCATTCTCAATATCTGATTTTGATGTCTTCTCTTCATCAAGTGCAGCCCATGGTTCTTTGATCTTTTCTTTTGAATCTTCTTTTGTTGGATGTGGTCCTTCAATGCTTTCAAGATAATCTCTTTTTTGCAATACTCTTCCTGAGCTATGGTGAAGATCATTGAGCTCAAGAGGATTCATTTGGACATGTTGTGCCTCAGCTTTGCAATTAGATTGAGCTACTCCATTGTATGGTTTTGGGAATGGTGGTACGGGTGGTTGAGTGGAGGTGTATATTTGAGATGGATGTGGATGGGGTTGTGGTTGGGTAGGCATTTGGGGTTGCCTTGGTGGAGCAAGAGGCGATGGTTGTGGATGAGCAGGTGGTGGAGGAAAATGAGCAAGAGGAGTGTTGTACTGGGGCCTCCACCCCTGATGAGGTGTATTCCACTAAGGTTGTGGCTGAGCATAAGAGTGAAACGAATGAGCAGCTGGTTGAGCATAATATGGATCTGTGAAGGAACAAGGAGGAGGTGTGAACCACGGAGGATGAGCAGAGGGACCCCAAGAAGGCATGAAAGTGGCTTGATAGGGGTCGTAATAGGTCTCGGATGTCCCTTGCAGTTTTTGCTGGTAAGGTATGGGTCCATGTGACCTCCTTTCGTTCATGAAATAGAGTGGTTCAGTGATTTCTTTAGCCCTTTGATATGCAGCTTTGGTTCCAGGCAAAGAAGGGCACTGATTTGTAGGATGGTATTCTTCACAGACAAAACACACTTCTAGGGAGTACAATGGACATTCGTTCCTAGGATGCTTTCTAGTGCACCTGGGACAAAAGATGGCCAAAGCCCTCTTGGCTTCCTCTTGCTTCCTTTGGATCTGCAAGGTATACAGTTGCATGGCAAGAAACTGCCTCACCTCGCTCTTGAAATCTTCCAACTGATTTGCAAATTCATGTTTGGATAAGGTATTGCTCCCAACATATCTTCTTGTAGCCATTTGCTCCAGAGGAATGTTTTCTTCTTCTTCTCCCCTACAGGTTTTTCAAATATGTCTTGTTGTCCACTTAGGGCTTCTTTAATCATAGCCGTCGAAGAAGAGAGAAGGTTGGCTGTGTGAAGCAGTGGGGGTGTTGTGCAATCATTTTTTTTAATTATCTCTACTTCTACAAGGCATGAAAGAAAATATTTTTGGTTGATTTTTGTTTTTTTCTACTTGTACCTGCAAAACTGAAATAGATTGAACTGCAACTAACTATCTTGCGCAAATGAAAATGTGGAATTGAAATGAAAGCAGGAAAGGAATAATCTATTTCGCTCAAATGAAATTGCAAGAATGAAATTCTAAGCTACGCTTGCAGAATTGAAATGCTAATCTACGCTTGCAGAAATGAAATTGCGGAATTGAAATGCTAATCTATGAAAGCAAGAAATGTCTACTCTACTTTTGCGGAAATGAAATTGCAGAATGGAAATGAAATAAACTACTTAGCAAAAGGTTGTAGTAGAAAATAGAAGAAAAGCAACAATCACCAATACTCTGACGCTTCCCTGGCAACAGCGCCGAAAAGATGGTGAGCCCCAGTGTTGCACCAATAATGCTGCAACTCCTGGGACTCCCTTCTTTAATTTTATCAACCTGGTAGTTCGTAACAAGTACTAGCTCTTGCCGCAGCTGTCACTTGGTCAGCTGGCACAAGTCCGCTAAAAGCTTAAGCCAACTTCTATGAGCTCTTAGAAGAAGCTTTTTAACTGATGGATGAAAGCTAACTCAAAGGAATCTAATCTACTTGCGGAAAGAAACTGAAAGCCAAAAAGAAACACAAACCCTAGCAAACCCTAATTCTACCAGCTAGTCCTACTGATGCAAGAAGGAAGATGCAAGCTACTGAAAGAGATGCCATTGACTTCGGAAGGTAAAATGCATATGTCTAAGCTACTTTTATAATGAAATCTAAAGAAAACATCTTTTTTGTATTTTTGAATGATTTTGTAGGATTATTATGCATGTGCTTTTACTGTTTTTGATTGTGCAGAGGCGGATCGGCGGAAGAAAATGCTTGCAGGAGGTTGGGAAGGTTAGAAGAGGTCCTAAGGGGTCCCTAGCACCCTTCCTGAGAGTTTCACAATGATCGGATCTCAAGAAATCACTTTTGTGAGCTTCTACAGGAAGTCTGCAGGGGTTCTACAGGATGTTTTGGAATTTCTACAAGATGTTCTGTAATTTTCTACAGGATGTTCCGAAAAGAGGATTTTGGAGAATGGATGGAGGGAAAAAGGTGCAGGAACGAGTATGGAGGTGAAATAGGGGTGTAGGGGAGTTCAATACTTGGAGGATGGAGTTGAGGAGTGGCGCAGATGGTGAGATTTGTTCAAGGAGAGATGAAACGATGTTGCACAAGAAGATGAGAATCATGGAAAAGTAAGCGAATGAGGCAAATGTAAGGTAAGGGTTCTAAGTGAAGGGTGAAGCAGGTAGTTTGGATGGAGTATGGGCAGGTAAGGAAGGATAACAGGTACTCTGCAAGTGGTTTTTCAAACTGAACAAACAAACACTTATAAAACCTATGACCTAGTTACTTCACTCTAATTTGACCTTACAGCAAAAGGAAATGAACAGAATTTTATTCGAAATGAAATACATGAAATAACTATGCAACTAAGCAATCATAGACTGAAGCATGCAATCAAAACTGATATCCAGTTCAACAACTAAGAATCCAACACTACTAATTGCATGGTGAAGCAAAGATAGTGTTTTTGGTGGCGGCAAGGTGGCCTTGGTCCCAACTCATGATTCCACTGAGGGAGAGGTGAGATCCAAGGTGCTTGATGGCCTTTTTCTGAATATCTTCCCTGTTATTGACTTATCAAACAAATCTGAACATGAAAAGCTACTTTAATCATCAACAGCAATCTAAATAACAAAACAAGATTTAAATCTAAATAGCAGATTTTATTGTAAGAATGCAGCAAAGACACATGAAAGTAAACAAAGGAGGTACTGGGCACTTGAGATGGGCCCAACCCCAAGAGCTACAGCCTCCTAAGAGAGATTTAGAGCTGGTGCAAATCTGGATTCATCTGTATTGAGCAAGAAAAGAAGAGTTACATCAAAAACTGTCCACAAGGGAGAGCTTGAAAATGTGCTGAAATGCAAAGCTAATCTACTAACTAAAATCGAACTACAAACTAGCTAACTTTTGCCTATAAAGTGACTAACTACTGGCTAACGAAAATGAGGCCCTAAGCCTTCTTATTTATACAAATTGAGGACCCCAACAGTCCTCCTAAACTTTAGGGACTTGGCTGCCAACACTTGTAGTTAACAGCAGTCCTACTTGACTTGCTCGGCTGCCCTTGTGATAATCGATTTGGTGGCCCTTGAACTCTGAGCTGATGGTGGATAATTTGAGGTAAGGGCCCATAAATGAAGGGGACACCTTCCTAAAAATCCTCTCCCTTGTTCTTCCACGAATTTGGCTGCCAAGTGCTCATTAAAACCTTTGATTTTGTCTCAAAAATGACCAAAACACTGCACAAAGTACCCATTAGACTTGTTGGCATAAGGACTAACCCAATTCACTCTATTAGCATAAATATAATCAAAAACATGCAATAAACTAATGATAATGGTGGATTAAGTCGAATTAGGAGGTTGGATGAGCCCATATAATTATCCATTTTTGGGGCTCATCAAGTATAGGTACAAAGAAACAAAGGAGGAAATATTTAGGATGACCCTTGGACCTGATGAATCTTTAGAGGGCTATGAGGAAAAGTTTCAACTTCATTATAGAAGGGTCAAGTGTAGCCTTGACCCTAAGTCACTCAAGCTATTTCTTCTTCGAGGGATCAGGGAGGAAGTAATGGAAACCCTCAACATGTTATATGGAGGATATATCTACCAATTTCCTTATGATGACATCAAAATTGTATTCAAGAATCACTCTAGGGATGCTAGGAAGAAGGATAGGTCTAGCCAAAGCTTGGTCAGTTCCCCTCCCTCCACAATGGACAGCAAGCATGAGATAGGAAGTTGAAATATTTTAAGAGTTAAATGTTGCATGCCTTTTCCTTGCAGATGGATACTATGCAAATCAAAAGAAGGCAAGATGAAGCAAAGAGGGCACTAGCTATATTTTGCCTTAGGTGTACTAAAATATATCCTAGGAATGAATGCCAATTGAATGTCATAGAATTCCTCTTAGTGTTTTAAGAGAATCATGCAACAGATAAACGTCCCTCTCTTCCAGGCATAAAGGTTGTATACTAAGGAGGGTAGAAGGTGGGTCCGAGCAATTGTGCTTCATTAACCAAAGGATATGCCCAAGTCCTTTGCCATATAAACAAGGCATGAAAGGTGCACATTATCCTCATTACAATCCAAATTAAAATGCGCCTTTCCAGCCTTGGTACCTTCCACTCATCCATCATGGTCCACAACTCCTTCTTGGTCTTATACTTCACAATATCCTCCTCAGCCTATCAACCCTCCTTTTCAGCCATATCCACACCAACCTTCCCAATGGGGCAACCCCTCACCAAGGTGGAGGCCTCAAACCACCCAACCTCCTACTTTACTACCACCACCTCAACCTCAACCACAACCTTCTCACCAAAATCTACCTAAGCAACCTCCAATTCTTGTTCAACCCAATCTGGACCTGAATAACAAGCAAGCACAACAGGTTTACAATGGGGAGATATCCTACCCTACTTATGTTGTGGAAATCCAAGAGGTCAACTTTAGGTCTAGGAACTTTCTCCCAGATAATCACCCACCTTCTCCACCTGAAGAGCTTTAATAAGAGAAGGAGGAGAGTGTCCCTCAAGTCAATGCACCTCCTTATCCTGAAAGGTTGGTCCACCCTAAACAGCACACCCCAGAACAGGTTGGACTTATTAGAGAATTCAAAAACTTGTGTGTTAGGATACCCCTTCTCTAGGCCATCAAAGATGTTTCCATTTACAACAAGCTTATCAAGGAGGAATGTTTCAAAATGCTTGGGAGAAGAAGAAGAGGTACCCTCACAATCAATGTTGTTGGACAACTATCTGATCTTATGGTTGGGAGGGTGATCTATCCAAAATACTTGGATCCTGGTATCCCAGTAGTGGATGTGTATATGGGGTAAATCTTGGAAATTGGGTCTCGGTTTAGGGCCTAGTGATTTGGTGTGGATTGTGGTAAATCTTGAGAGACTAGGAGATAAGGAAATTCCTCACGGTGTAGGTGGAGAAATCTGGTGGCATCCATGCTTCTTTGGCCTAGTGATCTAGTGGAGATCATGCTAAAGCCTAATAGTACATGTTTATTGTTTAGCCTAGTGATTAGGAATGGATTACGGTAAATCCTAGTTTATATTAATGAGGGTGAGGTGGTTTTGCCTCGAGATTCCCTAGTTGGTTCTTTTGGTTTGAGTCCCACATTCATGCTTGGAATATGGCATGGGTGTGAATGGTTGAAGAGAGAATTGGCTTAGCCATTCTATGGTCGGGTGGAACGTGGTAGTCCCATCCCGGGTTGGATTTTGCATTCATTAATAAGAGGTTCTTTCCTTGATAACTTATGTGTAAATGTACTGGTGTATATGTGGAGTCTATGGATGATGTATCCTTGATATCTCTGTTGTTATTATGCTAGTTATAAGCATGTTTTGTGACAGTGATGATGTATGGCTCTCTTCATATTTCTATTTGTAAATGAATGAAAAATGTATATATGACCTAATATATTATAATGCAGCAAATGATATAACGGAACAATATTTTAGCGATTCTCAGATAAATATGAGACCCCTATGCTCAAATCTTTTGTTTACACCTATAGATTACAAATTTGTGACATGTTTAACGAAATGTTTGTCATGACTAGTAGGGTCCATTCAAGTCCATGTTCAAGTGATTACATTTGTATCATTATTCCATTGTTATCTTTCTGTTCTGGAGATGTTATTTAGTTATGGGCAGTGACCTGGGCTATGGGCCTGAAAAAGTGGCTCAAATCCCTAGGACACTGGTGTTATTTTTTTTCTATCTCCTATCACACAAGTGCTTCAGAATATATAGAATCCTCCTAGAGACAACCTCTGGTTTGATTGGAGACCATTGCCTAGGACATCTTAAGAGAGGAGTGATTTTGAATATTATCTTAGGGATTTCTATTGCACTCCATATGTCAAGTAATTTGGAAAGAGATAGTTTAGGGGCATGGTTCAGTAGCCCTTCATCAAGGTCAAATCAAGCAAACACATAGATCTAAATACTTAGGGGTAAAATATGGCTAATCTCAACGAGAAATGTCTTGGTTCTGGTGGTCAACATGCAAATATAGGCAGCGTAATATTGGCATTGTAGTAAAAATGAAGAAGAGGAAAGAAAGGAGGGAATTCGATTTGGAGGGATGGATACAAAATAGAACCCTAAGCAACAAGTTCCAGCAAAAGTATGGAAGAATGAGGAGGCAAAACATAGAAAAAGTGGAACGCAAATTAAGGTCTCATGCTCTATGCCTCATGGGCACATTTGTCACTAATTAACATAATTAAATTTGTGCTCATATAGGTATTGTAAGTTATCAAATAACACAAGTAAATATGTAATTAACATAGGTAATGTTACTACTTAGCAGCATACATGCAACCATGAGAGAGTGAAACCGGCAGCTTCATTACACAATATCAAAAGAGGAAAAACATAAAAGAAGTGAGATACAAAAGGGAAAACATACTACACATTGCTCTGATAGGAATCAACAAAACAGTTTCATTAATCCTTGAAGATGGATTCCAAGTCACCAATCCATTACATTTAGCAATATATAGCTCAAGCCCCTCATGAACAATCAAATTGAACCAAATTGGAACCACAGAATTATGGACTCTTGGGTGCGGAATTTTGGAACCTATTTTAAGTGTTTATTCCCTCTATTTATAAGGAGAACAGGAAGCTTTGAACAAGAATCACAAAATATCTCAGCCGAGCTCCAACTGTCCGATAGACTAACTGTCTTGGTGTGCGATAGTTCTATTGCCCAAAATCATTACAATCAGATTTGATTCTGTTATTGAAAATGTAAACATTACAGAATAATAGACAAAAAAGAAAATTGAATGATGGATGAGAAAAATATATCCCTGCCATTCATGTGATCGCCTTTGATCAAGCCACGTATTTTCCATGAGGCGCCTCTCCTGTTGCTCGGCTGGTTCACCCATCGTTTTCGCCTTAACTGCTTGAATTCCCACTCTCTAGAGTCAAGAGTGATCAAATGTGGTTGCTTTTCATAGAGCAAAAGCGAAGATTGACCTAGTAGTATTTCATTGCCTAAGTACGTGGAGGTCCATACTAAGGAATTATTGCTTCCTGAGTCAATACCTCCATTTACCTCGTTGAATACGTGCACGTGAAGCAGTCGAATTCATTTATTCTACCACAGTTGTCCTTGGATTCTTGTTTTAGAGTATTCCACAAGATTTCCCCTTTTCAATTACAAACTCCTATGTGCCTTCACTTAATATCATAGTTGTCGACCCATCCATCTCTTACTTCTCTGCATTAAATTATTGGAACTTTACTCATCGGGACTTTTATTCTTAAAAACGTTACGAAAATGGAGTTCTGATGTTCCTTGTCCCATTTTGTTTATCCACTTGAAAAGTGTATCCCATAAGACTAGGCGTCATGACTTGTTTCTTAGCCTTAAGGTGCTTAGGGAATTTAGACTCCTGTCGGGGGCCATTTTTATTTTTTTAAGAGCTCTTCGCCCCTAGTTATTTAAGTTCTTCTAGACCACACAGTAAAAAAATATAGGAGCCCCTCTCATTGGAGGTTTCCAATCGGAGAAATAACATGGGAGTTGCGATATTTCAATTCCTCGATCGTCGATATGACGTCATCACTCCATGTGGCACTTCCTGAGTGGTGACATGTGACACCCATATTTGCCCCCTTATGCCCCTCAAAATGCCAAAATTTCTTGCCACGTGTCCTGTCGTACTGCAACGTCAGATACCACTGTAAATTTATTAGAACTAATCATATGTTTCCACGTTTCTTTATCGAAGCCAATCATATGCTACCACATGTATCTTATCGAAACCAATCATATGATGCAACATGTCCCGCTGGAGGAGAGAGAAAAGGGCCCTTCCGCCTTTGGTTTTGCGATGAAATCCTTTGTTAACTTTGATTGGATTTCCCCGGTGGTTTTAACACTATCCGCGCTTTACCCTTGTTGCATATTTTAAAAGGTTGTCACCCTCAAATGTTCTAATTTCCCGATTGTCGATGTTGATATATTGTGATGCATCAACCTCCTCTGAGCTTCAACGTTGCCATGCGCTAATACCTAACTTACAATATGCAATCGTCAATATGGCTAGTACTCTAATGTCTCTGACCTCCAATATGCGATCATCAATGTCTCCAAACCTCCGATGTTGTGATCTCTGATATTATAGTATGCCTTCGTAAGGCTTCAATCCTTGAAACTTCAAAAGACCATAACTTTTGATCCAGGAGTCCATTTTTGGACTTCCACATATCGTTGGAAAACCTATTCATAGAACTTTCCAATGGAGAGGGTCTTATTTAGGTTTTGAATACTTTTGAGGCTTGTAAGATGACTACAAACTTCTCTGCTCATTTTCACTTTGGACAGCTGAAAACACATTTTGTAGTAAGTAACAACATTGGCTCCAACTAGGGATGTTACCTTCCTACCAAGGTGTTGATAACCTTCAAACTAGTAGCCTTCACCATTGGGCATGGAGTCAAAGATATAATGAATCTATAAAATCAGAAAATCACCATGGAACTTTATTTGTTGGGAGTCCTTTCCTCACTAAAATGAAACGCAGAACTACAAACTCTAAAAATTGGAAATTATACACTCACATAGTGAGCTTATTTATATACAACTCCTGCTTATGCATAGGGCTCAATTCATCCAAGTGAGGTAAACCTGCTAGTTGTACCAGTTTAGCATTTGGGTGCTGGACCTAATGCCCCCATTCTCTAGAAATGCAATAATTAAAACAAGCATGTACATCTTAGGTCAAAAATTTTGATATGTGCCCCCAACTTGATAGTTGATGCTAAGCTATTTTAATCTCTTCGATGAACCTTCTAATTGGGTTGTGTTCTTGAAAATAAATTACTAAAATAGGCATGTACCCGATAATAAATTTAGACCAAAAATTTGACACATACCTTGGAATTGTTGTATATTGTTGCAGGCCAAAGAAATATTCCATGTAGTGAGCTACTAGATCATGGAACTGACATAGGAAACCACGGACATTGTTAGGCTCTTCAACTTTGGGCTCCTCTTGAAGCAGTTGTTGCTGGTAATCTTCTCCCCAATTGTTTGTAAGAAGATCCCTTTAACAGTCTATGATAATCTCATCCTCATATGGATCATAAATCACAGAATCTTTATTGCTTTTAAAATCAACTTCTTGAACTTGTTCTCCATTTGAAGGATGTGGATTGTAAACTGGAGCCTCTTCATCAACCTCCTAGTGGACCTTCTCTTTTTGCACAGCTTCCCATGACTGGGATTGTTGTATTCTTTCATTACCCAACATTCCATCGGATTCATACGAATCACAAGAAGGAGAATCATAAAATTTGGTAGAATAAGATCTCTAAGGGTTTTTTTGCAACTCAATGATGTCTCCCTATTCGCTTTCTTGATCATTGGGTGATGCTTCTTGATGCAAGTATATGTTTTCTTGGATTTGATCCCCACAAATGTCTTCAGTAGGATAATTAGCCTTAGAAATATTTTCAACATTAAAATGTGAACAACAATCTTCAAATGGAGTACCTAATGGATATAATCTTTTGCAAAAAAGATTAAATGCTATGTGAAAGCTATTTAAGGAAGATATGCTTCCACGAGGCATTTTTTTGTACCATATTCTAGCATCTTATTCTAAAGAATACATGAACAAATTCATTTTGATATCTTCAAAAACAATACCCAGTTGTTCCATGCATTCATGAAAATCCTTGAGGTGCTGGTCCGGCCTTCTGTCCGTGTTTCCACTGAATCTAGGCACATAAGGATACCATTTATGAAATGAAGGGACATGATAGGGATAACCAGCAACAGAAGAAAAATCCAGTGGGGAAAATTTGTTGGCCAAGAATGCAGGAATAAAACCCCTTTAGGTGAGTGATCTCAAGTTGAAATGTAGGGGAGGTTTTCTATTGTTTAGCATCAGAGTGAGTATGAGGCCTCTTGAAAGACAGGGTGATCAAATAAATATATAGACAATGGAGTCACCAGGGTGTTTACAATAAGATTCAAACATTGGATTCTCCAAGCTGAGAGATCTTTAATCCACACTTCCCTTGCTCACCCAATAGACGGAATGTAAAAAAATTCATACCCAGGGAAAAATATTCTAATTTGTTCCCGAGAAACAGCGCCAGAGATATGTTGATGCTTTTTCTATCTTCTATCACACAAGTGCTTCAAAAGATATAGAAACCTCTTAGAGACAACCTATGGATTGATTGGAGACTAGTGCATAGGACATCTTAAGAAGGAGTGATTTTGAAGATTATCTGAGGGATTTCTATTGCACCCCATTTGTCACGTAATTTGGAAAGAGATCATTCAGGGGCTTCATTCAACAGTCCTTCATCAAGGTAAACTCAAGCAAACACATAGATCTAAATATTTAGGGGGTAAAATATGGCTAAACTCAAAGAGAAATGTATTTGTTTTGGTGGTCGACACACAATAATAGGTAGCCTAATATTGGCCTTCTAGGAAAAATGAAGAGGAGGAAAGAAAGGAGGGAATTTGATCCGGAGGCCTAGATACAACACAAAATCCTAAGCAACAAGTTCCAACAGAAGTATGGAAGAATGAGGAGGTGAAAACGTATAAATAGTGGAGTGAAAATTAAGGTCTCATGCTCTATGCCTCATGGACACATTTGTCACTAATTAGAATAAGTAAATATGTGCTCATACAAGTATTGTAAGGCTATCAAATAGCACAAGTAAATATCTAATTAACACGGGTACTGTTACTACTTAGCATCATACATACAACCATGAGAGAGTGAAACCGAAAACTTCATTACACAATTTTAGAAGAGGAAAAACATACATGAAGTGAGATACAAAGGGGAAAACATATTGTGCATTTCTCTGATAGCAATCCAAAAAATGGTTTCATTAATACTTGAAGATGGCGTCCAAATCACCAATCCATTACATTTAGCAATATATAGCTCAAGCACCTCATGAACAAACAAATTGAACCAAATTGGAACCACAGAATTCTGAACTCTTGGGTGCAAAATTTTGGAACCTCTTTTAAGTGTTTCTTCCCTCTATTTATAAGGAGAGGGGAAGCTTTGAACAACAGTCACCAAATATCTCAGCTGAGCTCCAGCTGTCTGATCGACTAGCTGTCTCGGCGTGTGATGGTTCTATTTCCCAAAATCATTACAATAGAATTTGATTTCATTCTTGAAAATGTAAACATTACAGAATAGTAGACAAAAATGAAAACTAAATGATGGATTAGGAAAATATCTCCTTGCCTGTTACAGGAAAATTTGGGCACATCAACCCCAACTTCCAGATCTGTATTATTAGGGTCTATCAACCCCTAATTCAGTTGTTTTCATTCCCTAATGAACTTAACCTACATCATGCTTGCTTCCCAAGAGTTTCATGACACCATTCACCCAAAAAATGTCCCTAAGGAGATCATCACAAGTGGCCTTTTATCTAGCTGCAATGAATGACAGGCACTACACTGTCAGGGTGCTATGCAAAGCATCTGGCCTTTGTATCACCTGCGATGGGCATGATCCATCGAATTTTTCAAATGAATCCATTGGATTCCTTATCCAATGGATGCTTCTATATGTTTCTAGAGGGATTGGACTTGCTTTTGGATGAGGAAGGAGATGAATGAACCTTAATCCATTATCCCTTCCTCCATGGAACCACTTCCAAAATATGGCAAAGCATTCATGAGGGCCATTAATGGCCTAACCTCCTCTTTTCAGCTATAAAATGACCAGGCATTCAAGGCTGGTCTAAGGTTGAGACTTCATAAGCTAAGGAAATTCTCTTGGAATGAGATTAGTAGAGAGAGTAATGTTATCATGTCAAATTGTTGATTCATGAGCAGAGAAGGGTTTGAAGCTGGAAGGATGACACTGAATCAGACATGCATCTACATGGGTTGTAATCTTTCCTCCTATGAATAAAGAGTTCTATGCTTTTTCCATTCATGTGTTCATGTGATGTATATTGTACTTTTGATTCTATAATATGTTTAGTTAACAGATCGATATGTATTCTTTGATGGTTTTCTATCTTGGCTTGTGTGCAGGTACCTTTCAAGCAAGTTAAGTATGGAAGGGAGTGGCAAAAGCAGTCAAAGGGAAGAAAGATAGAGCGAGAGATACAAGTTGGTACTTTTGCTCCTCTTTCTTTTATCTGTTAGCTATAGGAAAAGCAATAGAATTACTTTAACTATTGTTCTAGACTTGCTATTAGGTCTAGGGGTTAATTGTTCGAAAAGACACTGAATTTGCCCATAACACTGCCATTCCTGTGATCGCCTCTGATCAGGCCACATCTTTTACATGAGGTGCCTCTCCCGTTGCTTGGCTAGTTCACCTATCACTTTCACCTTAACTCCCTAAATTCCTACTCTCTAGAACTGGGAGCAATCAACTATGGTTTCTTTTTTATATAGCAGAACGGGGATTAACCTAGCAGTTTTTCATTGCCTGACTACATGGAGCTCCATGTTGAGGAAATATTTTTTCCTTAGTCTCATACCTCCATTTACCTCGTTGAATACATGCACGTGAAGCAATCGAATTCATTTATGTTGCCACAGTTGTCCTTGGTTTCTTATTTCAGAGTCTTCCATGGGATTTTCCCTTTTCAATTACCAACTCCTTTGTGCCTTCATTTAATATCGCAACTACTAACCCATCCATCTCTTATTTCTCTACATTACACTATCTGAACTTTACTCATTGGGAATTTTATTCTAAAAAACATTATGAAAATAGAGTTCCAATGTTCCTTGGACCTCCAATGTTGTAATCTCTGATATTCTTATATGCCTTCACATATCCAAGAGTCCATTTTTGGACTTCCACATACCATTGGAAAACATGTTTAGAGCACTTTCCAATGGAGAGGGTCTGATTTAGGCTTTGAGTCCTTTTGAGGCTTGGAATATAACTTCAAACTTCTCTTCTCATTTGCAATTTGGATAGTTGAAAACACATTTTGCAGTAAGTAACAATAGTTGGCATAGAACTTAGAAAAATCCCTAGATGTTGGCATACCATGCTTTGGGAGCGTCCAGAGCCTTCTGGACACATGCATACCCATATCATGGAAATGTCTGAGGGTTAATTGGCCTAAAAACTCAGTGGCACCCAAGGCTTGATTACCTTATAGGTTTGGATGGTTCCTGGGAGTCATCTTGTTGATGTGGAGGGTATGTTTGTTATGTTTTCATCGATTCCACTTCCTTAAGGTCATATAGGATGTTCAATCCCATCATAATAACCTCTTGTCACATGTTTACCCTGGTTGGTTAGTTACTTGGGGATATGTGGGAGGAGGGTGTTACAGAGTGGTATCGGAGCATGGTTCGCCCCTCAAACTGGATGGGCAGTGTGCATTGGTCATGCATTCCTATCAGTTGCATGTGTGTTAATAATCCTTGTGGTCTATTTTCTTGTTGCATATACATGGTGTTAGTCATGGTTGTAATGATGTCACCATGTGAAAGAGGATGTTGTTGTTGTGAAGTGTGACATCATGAGTGTATGATTGGTTACATGTTGTTTATGCTTGTGTATTGTCAGTGTACATTGGTATGGTGGTTGTTTTCATGTATGAGGTCATCATATGTATGGTTGATATGCTCATGCATTGCTGATTGGACTGTGATGCAGGAAAGTGTTCCCTCTGTAGACAGAGGCAACCCCCCTAGCCCTAGAGTGGGTCTAGTCACAAACAAGGACAGATCAACAATAGCTTTCCTTAAATAGTCATAGTCAGAGGCCTACCTAAACCGGTGGTCGATGGAGTTCCGTTGCATTGCTCCAGCTTTCACTTCCTTCTCCTCAACAAGTGATCAACCTGAAACAATACAAAGGAAATACAACAAAGCACGTAACCAGAAAACAACAATGATCTGTTTACTCACAAAGTCAAGAAGTCATGAGCTATCAAGCACATTACAAACAAGACATAGGAAAACATCATTGATTGCATTAATAATGAAATAAGAGCAAGCTTACAACCAGAGTCTTGACGTCACAAGCCTTCTTAGAGGGATCCAGGCAGCATGTTCTTCAAGCATTCACTCTTTGAAGATGGGTCTCCCAACATACAAATTTTCTCTCTCACTCATAAGTTTTACATAAAGTCAAGGGCACTTCACAACCTTCCACAAGCTATGAACACTCTCACACTTGTTCACACTCACACCAACTATCTATCAAACTTAAAAGCACTAACAGCACTGCTCAATCCAAGAATTTACCAACTACCAACTAGCTGATCATATCAAAGGTGAGTGTTTAAATAGGAGAAGGGGTCTCCATGAAAGGTGGAAGAGAGAGCTTATCACCAAGGAAGGTAGCACAATTGACGGAACTGCCACACCAGAGAAGGAAGGGTGACATAAACTAGGCCAACAACCAAGTCTGGAGTCATCCAGAAGGCCGACTGTTGGAACAAATTCGCCCAATCTGGATCATCGCGGGTACATAACTAAGCTTTAGCGCTGACATCACGAGTGAGCAATGTAGCTATTCATATCATCGCTAAAGATAATAAGCAACCTCACACTGGAGTATGAGATCGGACCATCGTGGGAATTAGATGTGCTTCCGCGCTGGCAGCCCAGATGGACTGTTTATGAGCGCCTTTTAGCGCGTATATTAAGTCCATAGTTGCGATGAGGCAAATAACTTAGGAAAAGTGGGTCAATTGGCAACATAAGAGAGCATTTGTTCAGCATAAGCATGTTTAACTTGGACACATGACACAGTAGATGGACTGGGAGTGAAGACATTGACAAATTACTATGTAACAGATGCCCCCTAAAGTATGAAGCCCGAGAGAGTGGGAGGGGTGAAATTCTTTACAAAACCAACTGAGCTGAAACACCATCCGAAAGAGCCTATCAGCGCAAGTACAACTGATATCTCTGATAGTGAAATACATGTAGTCTAGGTATGGACGCAGCCATCCATAAAGACAGACGAACTATGTATGTGGTATGGACACAGCCATCCAGCTAATGACACCATGATAATGATAGAGGTATGGTCACAGCCATCCATAAAGACTCAGGTATGGTCGTAGCCATCCATCAATGAGTCATGCAATCACGAACCAATCCACGCAGCCCAAACATATGTGATCTGAGTTCGGGGTCTTGAACCCAACCGATCATAGTACAAATTCTAACATGCGAATAGAGGTGTTGAAGTCGATCATGAGAGAAAATCGCTTGATTACTGGTTGATGATGCAAACCGTTAACAAGCATGAGAGAAACCACTAATAATGCTAATGGTTCTCAAGGTACTGTCCAGTACAATCCACAAAGTGTGAAGAATGAGCTAAAGTCGAACACTCGTGGAATCACTCGATCGATGACCAATGATGTAAGTCGACCGTCAGGCGCGAAGAACTTGCCATTGAGGCAAGCAAGCTCCAAGGTACCAAAGGGATCTCTGGATCAATCTCCTGGATAATGAGCTGATGTTGACAGGAGATGACCTGTCGTAGGAGGGCCATAATGTTTCCCCCATCAACAATACGAGACAAGGAACAAGCAGCAGATGGTGAAACAAAGTATCAGAGGAACAAGAGAGTGTAAACTGCAGAAGGATTATACTCTTGAACATGTCGGTGACACGACTCCGGAGGGTGGCAGCATTTAGGTACCAAAGGATCAGAGGCTTAATGGAGACAGCATGGATCAGATGGAATGAGGCTAAATGACAACCCAAACCCGCGGAAGGCCAAATGATGATGTATGGATGTCCCAACCTGACAAGAAACAGAAGTGTCGATGTTCAAGAGTTACTAGCTGCCATAGACAATCAACGATGATTTCCAAATTTTCCCCCACCATTGCTGGTGAGTACCCCATTTATTTTTGAAAACAAGCTTGAAGGGGATAGCATGTGCTTGTAATATAAGTTTAACCTTCGGTCGAATCCCACCTAGTAATAATTTAACGAGCCCTAGGGAGGAGACACTTGAGTCTTGTCATGGTGACGATTCCAATGTCGTCAGGGTTTAACGAGTCCGACATAGGTAAAACTCGGAGTCTTTTTCATGTTTAGAGAGTTTGAAAAAGACACGGAAAAGAAAACTCCAAGGGGGTCCTTTTTTGTAGATTTGTGCCTCTCAAGCCCGAAAAAGTATAAAATGATACTTGAAAGAACCGCTTAACCATTACGATCAAGGAGTACTTTTCGTGATTAGTGACCTCGACCCAAAAAAGTAGAAAAGCGATCGAAAACACGTCATTTCATAACCAATAACGAGCCTGAAATGACAAAATCTCGGTAATCTTTTCACATTTACACCGTCGGAAAAGAGCTTAAAGCAGACCGCCTCTCATTTTGTTTAACGAGTTGAAAGGGACAACTCAGCTATCTTTTCTCTTTGAAGTCGGAAAAGAGCGTTAAAGACAACTTGTCCTAGAGGAACGAGTGGTATAAAGGGTAGAAACTAGTTTTGGCAATGGTGGAACTGCTCAAAACATGTAATGGTCAATAGGCTGGCTAATAAAACCACTCATCACTACAGTTCCTCAGGAAAGGAAAAACAACCAAGTGAAAGCATATGATCGGCCAAACAGATGGTGGCAATGGAATGAAACAATCAAGGCTCATCTAGTAGAATTTAGTGGATAAAAATGGCAATCACGAGGTGTAAATCAGGTATGGGTTCATTTTTACACAAGTTTGAACCATGGAGAATGTTGCTTGGAATCGGTTTCATGTTTACACAAGCTTGAAACAAAAAACTATGCTTGTTATAAGTGTGCATGCCCCTAGAATAATGACGCAAATCGAGGTACATGCCCCCCAAGTTTCATTACATTCAACGAGGTGGATGGAATGAAGGTTCACTGCCAAGATTTTGGAAAGACTCGACTTGGATTTTGCGAGATCTTAAGCAAAGACTCGATTTGGAAAGGGAGTTGGTTCATTTTTTAATGAGGTTGACACAATAAAAGAACTATCCTCATAACCCTGTTTCATTTTTTAATGAGGTCGTCACAAGATCAAAACTATCCTCGACACCCTTCTTTCATTTTTTAAACGAGCTCGACAAAAGATTAGGAACTATGCTTAAGACTCCTGGTTTCATTTTTTAACGAGGTTGAGACAGGAACAAAATATCCTCGTACACCTTGTTTCATTTTTTAACGAGGTCGACACAAGATCAGAACTATCCTCGTGACTCCTGTTCATGGTCCATATGAGAACATGGCTCCCAAGAGGTCTTTGTGGGATGGAAGAAACACACTTTGGGAGGAATACGTGTCATGATGCACCAATAACAGATCAGGTTCCAATGCCCCCAGTACATGATGTACAAGACCATCTACATAATCATCAACAGAGATGGAGATGGAACGGGTAGCCACATAATTGACTTGTGGCAAAGAAGGTACTGCTTGCGAGCAAGAACCAAGAGGGGATGGCAGCTGCACAGGAGGCACTGGGGGACTAAAGAACGATAATTGATCTATGGTCACCACTCTTCCGTCATGTGGAAAACAAACCACATGGAAAATTGAAGAGACGAGGGCCCCCATGGCATAAACATAGTCACAGCCAAGGAGAAGACTGAAATCTAAAGCACCTTGGACAACCAGTACATCTATATAGATGGTTTTGCCTCCTAAAGTAACAAGAAACTTCGGGAGGATCCCTAAAGGTTGACTGGTTCCTCCGTCAAATGCCAACAGATTCTGCATGACTGGCACAAGTTGTGGGGAGCCCAAAGCTTGCCAAGTAGTGAAAGGCATGAGACTAACCGATGCACCCTCATCCAAGATAGTGCCAGGTACTATCTTATCATAGGCATGTACTGTAATCTAGAAAGGCACATGGGATGGAAGGCAGAATGCAGTCAAATGACTCCAGTCAAAGGAAATGACCAAACTACTTGGTGGGGAAATCGTATGATTTCCCCCCTGCTCCACAGGTACCGAAGAAGGACACTCCTGATCAACGGGGATATGAGGGTCATTCTCAAACTCAGGAGAATCTGACGAGATGAGAAGAACATGAGCATTGTGACCATGACACTCTTCTGAAGCAGAGTGATCAACAGGTGGTGAACCCAAGTCGACACTCTCTCCAACCAATGGTTGGTCTGGAATAGGCTTAGCACAGCTAGGTTCAGAAAGAGGAGGATGGACAAGAGAAGAATCTAAGTCAATCTCTTGGTTGATGGGGAGAGGGTCTGAAGACAGCCTCTGATAACCCACGGGAAGTTGGGGTGAAGAATCTGTAAGACTTTCCAAAATGATGGAAGCTTTATCCATGAGCGGACAAAGGTGAAGGGGATGGTTGCCTTCACATAGCCTACAGGGGAATCAAATCTTCCCTTTCTTTTTACCATTGCCAGTTGATAGGGTAGCATCGCCATGAGCTTCAGAGGACGATGAGGGATGAGCCAGATCACGAGACCATACTTCTAAGATTCTAGGAATGCCAGAACAATCACAATGAAGATGGTCACCCTTGGACAATTTACAAGGAAACTTAACCTTTCGCAGAGGAGAAGAAGGTGTTCCGACCTGAGATGTACTCGGAGCAGTCACTGCATAGGCAGCCTCATGTTTATCGGACTTCTTCTTCTTCATCATATTCTTCTTCTTCTTCTTAAACTCGTGGTTACTAGATGTGAAACTTTCACCAGGCGAAGGAGGAGAGGAGGAGGAAGAAACAGGGGAAGAAGGCATAGGCTCAACCTTGGAATCAACATGTCGTGGTTCAGACGAAGGAGATGGTGGAACAAGATTCATGACGCTCGGGACCACTGAGGTTGAAAACAACCATACGGGCAAACCGATGGTTAACCCAGGCAAAGACAATGCTGCCATGTACGGAGCACTGGCATTTCCAAAAGAAGGAAACGGACCAAGGTTCCCATATGGGGGAAGACCTTGACCGGTGGACTCGGGGACTGTTGCCATCGAGAACGAGCCTAGAAAACACTCTCCTCACAACCAAGAACTCGAACTATTACCAGGAACATTTCGTAGGCAGTAAATTTTATGATGCAAGAACAAAACTTGACCTTTTCATGTTTCAAGAGTCGAGAAAAGGACGAAAAGGTGACTCTATCTCTTTCGAGGTTTAATGAGCGTGAAAGGATAAGTGCTCAGATGGACCTTTTCTTTTAAGGAGTCCGAAAAGGAACGAAAGTGACTACTCTGGAGAAACTAGGCAAAAGGTTTACCAAACAACCCATAAAACTGAATATACACCTTGGGAGTCATATGAAAACCAAGGACTTTCCTTACGGCAGTCAATCTTCCTGAATGTTGTGTTTGGTGTGTTACGGTTTGCAAGGCAATAGACGTAGCTTCCTATGGATATGGGATGATAACCTAGTGGGGTCTCCCAACATATACTCGACGGTACATGGGAGCACAATTCCGTACTAGACCACTATTGAGTCACAGAAGGAGGAATCACCCAACCTTGAGTGAGAACAATAGTGACTAGGTTTAACGATGCTGGAGCATGTCTCTAGCCTAGACCTATAAATAATGAGCATTATGTTCCAATGCATTGTTAGGTTTATTCAGCTCGTTTTAAGGTTGATCTTGAATTATGTTTCAGTTTCTAGGCCATACTGTATGTATATAACAAAGCCTAGGATGCAGCTAAAATGAATGAAATATCCTTTTACTTTAATGAACACCTACCTACGAGAGGGTAGAGATATTATTCCCAAACCAAGAAAAGTGAATGCAAACACTAAGAAACACAATGCATCAATACACTAATCTCACGATGCATCGATACTACTAATGAAAGATTTAAAATTTGCTTTCCAATTTCTCAAACATGAAAATTCGTAATGCAAATGTACTTTCACTTTCGTATGCTAAATGAATGCAAACTTTTGAATTTATTTTTTTGTTTTTGAATTTAAAGAGACAAACAAGCAAGTGTGAACTGATCGATCCAAACAATTGTGATCTATGCTCGGTAGTGAAGAAAACGAATCAACATAAAAAAATTGGTTCAATAATCGACACTAAAAATCAACCAGCAAGAAAACAAGCAGTGAAAGAGCCTTAAGCAAATCACCAGACAGTTGTGGATGAACCTTGAACATACAAGTAACCCAAGCAAATGGTTTCTCGATGAAACTTCTAAAGGGCTAGGTCACATGGTCAAAAAACACAAGACTCACTCAATGAAATCAAAGAGACAGTACCCTAACCAAAAGAAACTAAAACAAGTTAATGAGAGACAAGAAACAACAGGGGATAGACAAGATTGATGAATTCAGGAGGTAAAGTTGTAAAAACAACTTTACAGGAATCATCGCAAGTGTTACACTGACAACTAGAGATGTCTTCGCTAAATAGAGACCATCGCTAGTGATGCATAGATAACTAGAGATGTCATCGCAAGTGTTACACTGACAACTAGATATGGTCGCGGAAGTACATCTAATTTTCGCAACGGTGTGATTTCAAGAGTTGTCACGGGAATTAAACTAGCAACCCGAGATCATCGCAGGTGCAAAGCTATAAACTAGCCACGACATCGCGACTGTACACATCTTTTCCGTGATGGATGGATTTTCAGAGTCGTCGCAACTGTGTGACATTATTAAGCGATGCACAAGATTTTAAAAAAGAGTGAGCGCGATGTCAGCATGACTCTTAGACTAAGTTCCGCGATGATGCAAAAAACAATGGCAAACGAGCCAAAAACTCCCAAACCAAAACCAGCCCATCTAACAGATAATAGAGGGACCTCCCAGATCAATCCAGGTGACCCAAAAGGCTGCTGAGTAATCCCCAAAAACAAAGAGAGACCAAATCAAAATCAAAACAAGAGCAAAGAGAAGAACATAGGATAGGCTCCCCAGCGGAATCGCCAATTTGTGATGTAGGAAAGTGTTCCCTTTGCGGACAGAGGCAACCCCTCTAGCCCTAGAGTAGGTCTAGTCACAAACAAGGACAGATCAACAATAGCTTTCCTTAAACAGTCATAGTCAGAGGCCTACCTCAATGGGTGGTTGATGGAGTTCTGTTGCGCTGCTCCAGCTTTCGCTTCCTTCTCCTCAATGAGTGATCAACCTGAACAATACAAAGGAAATACAACAAAGCACGTATCCAAAAAACAACAATGTTCTATTTACTCACAAAGTCAAGAAGTCATGAGCTATCAAGTACATTAGATACAAGACATAGGAAAACATCATTGATTGCATTAATAATGAAATAAGAGCAAGCTTACAACCGGAGTCTTGACATCGCAAGCCTTCTCAGAGGGATCCAGCCAGCATGTTCTTCAAGCATTCACTCTTTGAAGATGGGTCTCCCAACATACAAAGTTTCTCTCTCACTCATAAGTTTTACATAAAGTCAAGGGCACTTCACAACCTTCCACAAGCTATCAACACTCCCACACTTGTTCACAATCACACCAGCTATCTATCAAACTTAAAAGCACTAACAGCACTGCTCAATCCAAGAATTTACCAACTACCAACTAGCTGATCATATCAAAGGTGAGTGTTTAAATAGGAGAAGGAGTCTCCATGAAAGGTGGAAGAGAGAGCTTGTCACCAAGGAAGGTAGCACAATTGATGGAACTGCCACACCAGGGAAGGAAGGGCGACACAAACTAGGCCAACAACCAAGTCTGGAGTCATCTAGAAGGCCGGCTATTGGAACAAATTCACCCAATCTAGATCATCGCAGGTACATAACTGAGCTTCAGCACTGACATCGCGAGTGAGCAATGTAGCTAGTCAGATCATTGCTAAAGATAATAAGAAACCTCGCGCTAGAGTATGAGATCGGACCATTGCAGGAATCAGATGTGCTTCCGTGTTGGCAACGCATATGGACTATTTATGAGCTCCTTTCAGTGCGTATATTAAGTCCATAGTCGTGATGAGGCAGATAACTTAGGAAAAGTGGGTCAATTGGCAACATAAGAGAGCATTTGTTCAGCATAAGCATGTTTAACTTGGACACATGACACAATTGATGGACTAGGAGTGAAGACAGTGACAAATTACTGTGTAACAGGACTCTAGCTAGAATGATGTTTATGTGTTGATACACTTAATTTTTATATGTGTATATGTTGTTATGATTATGTTATACATGTATTATGTTGATTGGTTGATTTTGAAAATGAGATATCCTCTCTAAATTTTGCTAAGGTACATTGGTTTTTTTATTTGGTTTAGCTAACATAGTATGCCTTGTAGGAAGGCGATCAAAATGACTAGCGGGATGGTAGAATACAAATATTATCCCTATGAATCAAATGAGAAGTGTGGTGTTGGGCACTCTCCTGATTCGGTAGACACATTGAGAAGCTTTAAGGAATAAATAAGGAGTTGTAAAGAAGACAATGACAAAATGATGCAGGAACAAGAGAAACAAGAAGACGTTAATGCAATACTTCTTCAGAGTTTGTCAGAATTGCAGCAATAGGGGCCACTCCAGATCAACCATGGACAAGAGGACGGAACTAATGGTTCACCCCTTGGACTAGATGGGCAGTGTGTATTGGTCATTCATTCCTATCAGTTGCATGTGTGTTAATCATCTTTGTAGTCTATTTATTTGTTGCATATCCATGGTGTCGGTCAGAGTTGTAGTGATAGCACCATGCGATAGAGGATGGCTTTTTTGTTAAGTGTGTCATCATGAGTGTATGATTGGTTACATGTTGTTTATTCTTGCGTATTATCAGTGTACATTGGTATGGTGTTTGTTGTCATGCATGAGGTCATGATATGTATGGTTGATATGGTCATGCATTGATGACTGGACTCTAGCTAGAATGATGTTTATGTGTTGATACACTTAATTTTTATATGTATATATGTTGTCATGATTACGTTATGCATGTATTACATTGATTGGTTGATCTTGTAGATGAGATATCCTCCCCAAATTTTCCTAAGGTACGTGGGGTTTTTTTTATTTGGTTTAGTTGACATAGTATGCCTTGCAGGAAAGAGATAAAAATGACTAACGGGATGGTAGACTATAAATATTCTCCTTGTGAATCAGATGAGAAGCATTGTGTTGGGCACTCTCCTAATTTGGCAGACACATTGAGAAGCTTGAAGAAAGAAATAAGGAGTTGTAAGGCGAACAATGACAAAATCATGTAGGAATAAGAGAAACAAGTAGAGGTTAATGCAATACTTCTTCAGAGTTTGTCAAAATTGCAGCAACAAGGGCCACTTTGGATTAGCCATGCATAGGAGGATAGAACTAATGGGGCATATGGTAGTAGGTCTCATGGTGGTCATAGATCAGATAGAGATGACACAGTGAGAGATGGAAGGTTATTGGATAGGAGAGGTGATAGACATAGGTACTACTCTAGTTTCGATTCTCACAGGCATTATGATCGTCATCGTTATCATCCTTACAGGAGGAGTGATAAGGGATACTTGCCAAATGAGTTTAAGAAAGCAAAGCCACCTACTTTTGATGGAGATGTGAAGAAGCTAGAGGATGCAGAGGCTTGGATAGTTGGGATGAAGAAGTTATTTGAGTTGCATAATTACACAGGTAATATGAAGGCTAGAGTAGTTATCTTCAGCCTGAGAGGTAAAGCAAATATCTGGTGGGAAGATATGAAGTGGGTCAGAGACATCAAGACAGATGACTTGACTTGGCATGATTTCAAGAGGCTTTTCAGGAAGAAGTACTTGTCAGAAAGGTACTATGATGGTAAGTCCAAGAATTCTATGAGCTAAAGATGGGATCAATGACATATGAAGAGTACACGACTAAGTTCCTGGAGCTACTGAGGTATGTACCATATATTAAATATGATAAGGCTAAATTTTAGTAATTTTTTAGTGGTTTTCCATTATCATTTAGAGATCAGATTGAGTATGATGAGCCTTGGTCACTTGAGGAAGTTATCGAGAAATTGAAGCATTGATATGAATAGTCAAAGCATAAGAATGAATCTTAGAAAGGATGGAAAGGGAAGGATAAGGATAAAGGTAAGGGAAAATCGCAGCTGAAAAGAGAAAGGCCTTAGAATGCAGAAGAGAAAGAAAGTGTACGACCACAAAAGAATTTCAATGCAGCTATACAAGGACATGGGTCACAAAAACAACATAGAAGTGACGGTACTAGATGGTTGGAGTGTTGGACATGTAGTAAGGAACACCTTAAGGGAGATTGTCCACAAAATCCTGGTGGTAGGCCTCACATATATATTACACAGGAGGTGTAGACTGTTGGGGATGTTGGTCAGAGCGTTCCTCGCATCTATGCAGCACTGGACAATAGACAGGCAGACCATCAGGCATATATCATTGAGATGGACATAAGCTTTGTGATCAAGTAGTTTCTATTTTGATTGACCCTGGATCTAAATATATTTATTTTTTTCCTGACTTGGTGGATAAGTGTGGTTTGAATAAAGAAGTGCATGCAGAATCTTGGTAAGTGTAGTTGGATACAGGTACAAAGAAGCGAGTTCATCATTGGTTAGAGCTTGTGCATTTGAGTTGAATGGCATTTCTACAGCAATGCATTTGAATGTATTACCATTGGGATAATACAATATGTTATTGGGCATGGATTAGTTGTACCTTAATATAACTAAGGTGGATTATTATGACAAAGCCATTGAGTGCTTGGATCACAATGGGGAACTAAGAGTCATACAGGGGAAGAAGAAAGCCACATCAGTTAGGATGGTGAAAACTATGCAGGAAAAGCGCAGTCACAGAAAAGGGTGTGTGTTATTTGCAGTGCACATTTCTAGTGACAAAGGTAAAGAATTTGAGGATGTAGATGTTTTGAGAATATGCCCAGTTCTACAGCAGTTTTGGGATGTGTTTCTCGAAGAGATTTCTGAGTGTCCACTTCATAGGGAAGTATAATTCTCCATTGAGTCAGAGCCAAGGGCAGCTCCAACATAAAAAGCACCCTATAGGATGAGCACACCTGAGTTGGTAGATTTGAAGTTGCAATTGAAGGAAATGTTGGACAAGGGATACATTAGGCCAAGTATATCACCATGGGGCACACCAGTATTATTTGTGAAGAAGAAAGATGGTATTCTCATATTGTACATTGACTACAAGAAGTTGAACAAAGTGACCATCAAGAACAAGTATTTGTTTGTCTAGGATTGATGACTTGTTTGATCAGATGAAGGGAGCAACAGTGTTCACGAAGATTGATCTGAGATCTGGAGATCATCAAGTATGCATTAAAGAGGAGGACATTTACAAGACAATTTTTCGGACTAGGTATGGGCATTATGAGTTTTTTGTAGTTCCATTCAGTTTGAATAATGATCCAACTACTTTTATGTGCTTGATGAATAGTGTGCTGCATCCGTATTTGGACAATTTTGTTATTGTTTTCATTGATGACATATTAGTATATTCTAAAAATGAGGAAGAGCATGTCGAGCATTTGGCAGCAGTGTTGGGAGAGTATCAGTTGTATGTTAATCTCAACAAGTGTAGTTTCTTTCAGACTGAGGCATATTACTTGGGGCATGTTATCGCTAAGGATGGCATAGCAGAGGATCCAGAGAAGATAAGAGCTATCATGGAATGGGAAGCTCCTAGAAATGTAGATGAGGTGAGATCCTTCATGGTATTAGAAGGTTATTACGGGAGGTTCATTAGGAACTTCTCACAAATTTCTTATCCTATTATATCATTGAAGAGGAAAGGTAAGAAGTTTGAATGGACAGAGGAGTGTGAGGACAGTTTTAAGCAACTTAGGTAGTTGTTGACACATGCACCAGTGCTAAAGATTGCATATCCGGACAAATAATTTGTAGTATGTACAGATGCTTGCAAGAGAGGACTTGGTGGAGTACTTATGCATGAAGGACGGGTAGTGTGCTATGAGTCACAGAAACTAAATGAGCACGAGTAGAACTATCTAATGCATGATCTTGAGCTAGCAGCGATCATACATGCATTGAATATTTGGAGGCACTATCTTCTTAGTAGGAAGTTTGTACTGATGAGTGATCATAGTGGGTTGAGATACTTGTTTGACCAGCCGAATCTGAATGCCAGGAAGGCTAGATGGATGGCATTAGCTTGATGGGGCCTGACCCAGGTTCGGAAGTGTTTTAGCCAAACAAATCCCGACTCTACCGGCCCTTTCAGCAATAGTCCGTGGAGCGCAGACTGAATTCTCACTCGAGGTAGTATGGGAGGGTGTTGGAACCAGGTTTCCGCACGCTAGGGATGTCTTGATGAGGTTTGGAGGGGTCGCGAACCAACCCGCGCTCTCACGCTACTCTGCACAGCTGACCAGCCTTCGCAAGGAGGCTCTTCTTAGATTCTTATTATTAGGATTATTATAGGTTAGATCTGGGCCTTAAGGTCTTTAATCAAGTATTCAATAGTTATAACCAACTCGCGCAACCATAATAAAATCAGATCATAAACATATAACAGAAGCATAAAATATCCAGATCTATGAATAATTACACGATATTTCCAAACAACTTATCTTTTATTACTCTTTTGTTCAATACAATCCACTTTCACCCTATGCACTCAGCTGTAGGGGTCTGCGCACACAGCTGCTAACTCCATCAGGCCTCTGCGCACACAGCTGCAGAGCCTCTACCTCCTACTACCACCCTCGACTCAACTTACATACCTAGATCTAGGTATCAAAAACCCATAGCACCTTCAGATCTCCTGAAGAATTACCAAGAAAAACTACTTCTACTTTTAGAGCCTCGCTCTATTTATACATTCCCATGGTCCGTAGACCATGAGTAGGCCCACATATTCTATATTATCTTTACATTATTTTTGGGCAGACAACCCTTTGACTTGACTCATTACAATCCGTGCTTCACACACTTTGCGAAACTTTTACAATGCTTTTACCAAAAATCGCGGGCTTTCAGCCCCAAAACCATTACGCAAGGCCTCCCTTGCCCAACGGGCCCCCAACACAATCATCGTGACTCGTCCCGAGTCACTCTGTTGGTGCAATGATCTTTGCACAAAGTTTATCCAACAATTTTTGCACTTCAAAGACGTCTGCAACGCATTCCTGTGCTGCCCGTTGTATTAATTGTGCGCGACTCTCCGAAGCATTATTGTCACAAGTACCCTTTTTCCTTTGCTCAGAGGTATCCTGCATCTGGGCCAACGTGCCTTCAATCGTAGCGGAAACCGTGAATGCCTCCTCGAGCCAGGGCTCGATACATTCTCTTCGCATTGCCTCTTTCTGTCGTGTGGTGTCCACTTGTGCCTTGAGAGCCTAGGCCTCGCTCATTTTAGCCAGTCGCTAAGTAAGGGTGACCATTGGTGCGGTTCCTCAAGCATTGTCATAGGCTTGTTGTAAATCTCGCGCTTCTGTCTCAAACTGTTGTAGCGCCTGGTCCTCCTGCAGTGAAGTGAGCATAATGAGGGACTGATCCAACAATCCCGTGCAATCCTAGACAGCATGCTCAATCTCTTGCAACCCTGCTTGAATGGTGAGGTGACACTTCTCTCTAACTTCTTGGGGTGTAGAAGTCCGTGCCTGCAGCTGCAACTCTGCAATCTGCAAATCCAGCTCCCACCAAGCCTTTGCGGCCTCTTCCTGCGTTCTGTGGACTCCCTCTGCCAGGTGGTGAATTTTTTCCTCAATGGAGAGTGTCGTCGGTGGCCAACTCTAGAATGTTGTTATAAGCCTCATCTATTGCACAGTCCACTTCCTACTTTTGGCCGACTAAGTTGTCCCACTTTAGGCTGAGCTGGTCCAAACTGGCTTGCTGGTTGCTCAAAGCTTAGAGGGCATGGCCCTCCCTGGCACGTAGCTCAACAGTTACCTCATCCTGTAGTTGGTATAACATTTCCCTGGGAAGGGTGGCTAAATTCAAATCCCAGCCCTGTATGTCACCCACAGCTTTGGCAGAGACGGCGTCATCTAGTAACACCAGAGTATGCGCTATGCAGGCACACACCATCTGCTCAACTTTAGCTGCACTTTCCACAAGGCGTGGTGTCATCGATCCTAGGGGTTGTACCTGTAGTGCCTGCAACTGCACTCTGAGCACCCCCAACACAGTGGTATGTTCTGTCATCAACCCTTCCAGAGAATCCCTAGTGACATCAGGCGGTCATTCATCACTGTCAAGACTGGCTCCCTCAGAGGTCTTCATTATCTTTGTCTTCTTCCGGGTGGTTAGCTTATCCTGACCTCGCGACCTCTTAATTTGGGGCACTACTATGGTATGCTCCTCTACCTCAGTCTCCTCCTGTATGTCCTGCTCCGTGGACATATCTTGATCCTCCTCATTCTCTGTGGGAGGTGCGCTGGTGGGTTCTGCGATCTATACTATAGTTACTGCCTTATCCGCCTTCTATTGTGTAGCCACTTCCTATTCCTGACGCTGCCTTTCAGCCAACTTCGTGAGGTGCAACTTGTGTTCCTTCTTTCATTGTTTTTCTACAAGCTTTTCCAGTTCCTTTAAGTCCAGCGCGCACCACTCTGGGGACCATGCCACCATGACTTCGAAAATTACATCATCCGTCACAATAAACGGAAGCTTTACCCACCTATGGGTTAGATCCTTTCTCACCCGGATATGCAGATTATGCATATCCGCCTTGAATTCTACTGTACTTTGTAGATTGTTGTATACGATCAAGGATAACCACAGCCTACAATTGATCCATGTCCAGATGCTTGCCTCGATGACTGTCCAAAAAACCTTGATCTTGCTTATATTGTCGCATCTTTCGTGGCCCGGAGTGAGGTGAACCTCGCAGCTTCAGGTAGGTCCTTCTCAATAGTGGGAAATTGACTATCCTTTGGCAGCTCCCCTACAACCAATAGGATGGATAAGAGTACCCACACGTAATGGAAAGACTTACCATGCTCTTGGGCTTCCCGACAATTGATCAAAAATTCATTGCAGAGAAACTGCGCCCAGTTAAATTGGACTCCCTCTGCACATTGTTCGGCAAATGCAATCACAAATGCTGATACTTCATCCGTGTGGCATTTCCTCATGAGATTTCTGGCCAGTAGCTGTGTAGCAACGTGCACCCCTTTGTCCTTAATGCTCGCTATCATGTACCCTCTTTTCCTTTTTTCGAGCTTATATTTGACCTTCATTGTGTCTGCTATACCCAAATCACTACTTTCTCCGGCTATGGCTGCAGGGTTATTTCCTTTAGTAGGCAACCGAGAAATTCAGTGAATTAAGTCGGTCGTGATGGGAATCAGCTCCTCCAACCAGAGATATCCATCATGTACGAGGCACAATCACTACTGAATGATAAATATCATGATGGACGCGCAATGGTAATGAGGTATCCACCACAAATGTAGCAACCCAGCTTTCTCTACACCACGTAACCATTTCTGTTGTCCTAATTGGTCCACAGCTAGCTGTGGGAACTTCTCATTGTCCACAAGGTCCCAGTCCTTGAACTTTATACTAGGTATCTGCCCTAGCAGAAATCCTTCAAACCTTATTTCATCCGGGAGAAGCAGGGTCTGGAGCTCACTCTCCGTGGCCTCCAGATCCTTCGGTATCTTGGTTGTCCCTTGCCATGGGGGGTTGTAGGGGATTAATGGTAATGTCAAAGTTACCTGGGAAACATTCTCTGCCTCATCGTCCTGTGCTTCAATTTGGGCAATCAGGGCGTGCAAGTCTTTCCCCTCCTCGTCTGTTCCAATAGTGATAGTTTTTCCCTTCTCTTCCATTGAGAGTTTCCCAACATGTGGGTTTCATGGAGATACCTGAACCGACCCCATTGGCTTCTTGTTCTTTTGTGGTCGTGGTGTGTGTGGGGACTTTGGAACCTCTAGTGCCTCTGTTGTCTCTCCAGGTTCTTCTGGAGCCACCCGAGGTTCTGGGTTAACTTCCACAAATCACAATCTGGTGATGAGCCCCAAAAATGGGTAATTATATGGGCTCATTCTACCTCTTATTTTGACTTAATCCACCATTCTCATTAGCTTATTGCATGTTTTTGAATATATTTATGCTAATAGAGTGAATTGGGTTAGTCATTTTGTCATGTAGTCTAATATGTGCCTTATGCAGATTTTTTGGTCAATTTTGGATAAAGTCAAGGGATTTATGAGCAAATGGCAGCCAAAACTTGAGGAAAATAGGGAATAAGACTTGTAGGGGGGGTATCTCCTTCATTTATGAACCCTTTCCTCGAATCCTCCATCAACAACTCGGAGCACAAGTGTCCACATTGATGATTCCAAGGGGCAGCCAAGCAAGTAAAGTAGGACTGTTGTTTATCTCCAGTTCTAGGAAGCCGAGTTCCTTGATTTTAGGAGGATTGTTGGAGGAATCCATTTATATAAATAATGAGGCTTAGAGCCTCAGTAGGTTAGCCAATCATTAATAGAATTTTGCACTTTTGTGTAGCACATTGTTCAGCTTATTTTCGAGTTCCTTTTGAGAACAGTTCTTGTAATGTGACTGTTATTTTTAGTAATGAAGACGAAATAGTTTTTTAGCCAACAATGATCTCTTTCAGAGGGCTAATTCTCTTGGGTTAGGGCCCAACCCAACCTGCCCAGCACCTCTTACTGTGTACTTATATGTTTTTTCTTCAGTTCTTGAGTTAATTTCTGTTGCATAGATTCATTTTACTTTGTTAGATTAGGTTGCTTTTGATGGTTTTCATAGTTGTTTTGTGTTTTAGTTGCTCAAGTAGTTTACTGTAGTGACAGAATAAGATTCAAAAAGGCTAACAACAGGCCCTGATCTCCTTTCTCCCTTCCTGGGGCTATGATTTGAGGTCAAGGCACTTCTATTGCCACCAAAAACATAGTTTTTGCTCTTCCATGCAATTGCTAGTGTGATAACTTGATTTGGAAAGATTGATATATTGGTCCAGATTCAGTTGCTTAGATCATTTCCTATTTTTTTACCATAGTTCTCTCTGCATACTTTTCTGTTCACAGGTTACTGTTCAGCATTTTCTGTTTCTAGGTCAGGAATTAGGTTAACGAGTGATATTTTTGTTTTCATAGTACAGCAAATTTTTTTCCCGCTCAGTTTTGATAAGTAAATGTGCAGATCTCTCGCAAGACATCTCAGCTCACAATACGTCCATAAAATAGCTAGCACTAGCTCACTTCTCATAGATTTCCCAAGTCATTCGCAACATTTCGCCAATCTGCCCTAATTTCTATGTTTTCTCCATAATCTTCTTTCTTGCCATTTGAACAAATCCAACCATCACATTCATTCTTGATCTTCCTTGACAAGTTCTAGACACCTCAACACCTTCATCTAGCCTTTAGTTCCCCTTCCCTATCATTTTTCCACCTTCAAAACTTCAAAAATAGCTCTCGGCCTCCTCCTATAGATCCCCTACAGCCTCCTGTGGAATTTCCTGTGAATGATTTTTCAAAGTCCGATCGCTATGAAAGTCTTCAGAAGGGTACTAAGAGCTTCTTAGGACCTCTCCACACCTTCCTCCACCTCTGCAACAACCAACTCCACCTTCCTTTGCCACCAAACCTTTGCACAATCACAACCAGATAAATCACAAGCATAATGATTTCACATAAAAACACTCAAAAGCACAAGAAGATGTTTTCTTCTCATTTCTCTTCAGAAGTAGCTTGAATAAATGAAATTTACCTTTTCAGTAGTCAATAGCACTCATTTCATCATTTTCTATCTCTTTTCTTGCAAAAATAGGGTTAATAGGTAAATCTAGGTTTGCTAGGGTTTGTTAGGGTTTGCGTTATATTTCAGTTTTCCTTCTCTTTCTGCAAATAGAATAGCCTCTATAGCGTTACCTTTCTTTCATCACAATTAAAAGCTTCTTCTAAGAACTCATAGAAGTTGGCTTGATCTCATTAGTGATCTTGCGCCAGCTGACCAAATGACAGCTTGAAGTAAGAGCTAATACTTATGCATACAACACCGTCACTTCCAAGTTTGTTACGAACTACCGGGTTGATAAAAGTAAAGAAGGAAGCCCTAGGAGTTGCAGAATTATTGCTGCAATACTGGTGCTCACCATCCGGTTCTGGCCATCATTGTGTCTATATTGGATTGCATATTCACAGATGGTAGGGTAGCTTGGTGCCCAATGTTCTGTATTGTCTGAGATTTCAACCTACCAAGTATTGCTTCACAGTTACCCCTCAGAATTTTATAGTACCTGTTGATTTTAAATTTGACCCTTCCCTCCAATTTTGAGTCATTAATATTTTTTTTGGCAATGGATAGCCCTGAATCTAGCTCTTAATTCTTGTCTTAATGACCCGCTGCCCGCTCCTTTCCACCTTAAATTGGACCTCTTATCATGAACAGTGACAGGAACGGTCACCTCCCAGCTTACCCGTGCAGCAGCACATCCCAAGCTGCGAGACCGCGACCCCAATGACCAACTGGTCCTGCGTGGAACCTCTTTTCTGCACAGCTCTCTTGCAGACTTTCTTATAGTCTCACGCCCTCTTTCAACTACTTGGAGCACTGAGACTGTGCTTTCCACAAATAGTCAAGTGGTCACACCCACCCTACTAGTCAGGGCTACGGGCACCCTTCGAGTACTTTTGTATTTAGTAGTGCATCGCATTCTACGCTTCCTTGTTCAGTCAGGTGCGGTCGCAGCCATGATAGCAGGGTCGCAGCTTGTTCTAATGTAGTAGTAAGGCCGGTTAGGCCTAGTCCCCTTCGGTCTGTGCGGCCCACTTGTGTGACTCTGGTGTTTAGTTTGCTAATTTCTAAGTCCAATATCACGTTGTTCCTTCTCAATCATGCCCCTTCTTCATCAAGTTCACGAGGTTTCAAGCTCTCGCGCCGAATGGCTTCCTGTAACTGTCGAATTCCTTTACCCCGACCCTCGTGTCCTGCCCAAAATGTGGGGGCTACGGTCTGGGGGGTATCCTATCTTTTGAATGCTAGGATCACCTTCATACTCTCCTTTTTGTTGATGGTCTTATAGGCCCCTTGACCCCTCAGTACACGCAAATTTCCACTAGTTTGCTTTATCTGGCGAACTCTATTCATGATCTCGCTTGCTTTTTCAATTGCTTTGTCATGAATGGCTGGCTAACTGCATCACTTTCCCTGCTGTCATGGCGGATTCTGTTTTTTGATTCTTCATTGGGGAGATTGTGGCACAACATACATCTGCATCCTTCGCCACCGACGGACACTCAAGTCGCTTCATCCTCCAAACTGTACACGCGGCTACCTTCTATAGCTGCGCCTAGTCTTCTGAAGTGTACTCCTCCCTTGTTCAATGGTCGCACACAATGCCCCTGTCTGCACACCATGTTGTTTATGTTCCAATATCACCTTTCCACAACAGTCTACGGATTCCTCCACATTCGTCGTGGCCTTATCGGTTGGCAGTTCCCTTACTTCGGTCGTCGCGTGTTGTAGTGACCTGATCATCATATTATAGTTTAGCATTGTTACTTCATGCAATCGGTTCTGCCAACGCTTTATTTCTTCATCTGAATCCAACATGCAGTAACTATCACGTTTCCATGCAACTTGCTCGTCCGGTGTTGGATTCACCCGATCCTGGTCTTGCACCGTTATCTGGTAAATGCAATCCAATTCATCATCATTGTCCTCGTCATGCACAAGTTCGATGTAGTACTCTCCTTCAGCTGGGTCCAATGGAACTATTATGCATGGGGACTTCTTTTCAAAAATCATTTTCTACTTTTTAAGGTTGATAACCCCATTCAAATCTGTGGCCCAGTCAATCCCTAACAACGCGGGGTAAGGGTTACTGTCATCCATGATTTCTATTCCCTCAAAATTTGTCTGTGTACTTGCGCCTTCAATATCCACTGTTACCCCTTGCAATCTCCCCATGGGCACGATATTTTGTTGGTTTTCCATCCGTAATTGAATTGGAGACCACTGTAAGGCAGGCCGGCCCATGCATTCCCACATCTACTTTGGTAACATGTTCGCATCTGAGCCCAGGTCTAAGATTACCTGATCCATCTCATATTCACCGATTTGTGCCGTCAACCACAATTCTCTTCCAGTGCGCAAGACATGCTTGCCCATCTTTCGAACTACGCGTGGTTCCCCTGACCCTGCGCACTAAGTGATCAACTCTTGTAGTCCTTTAACGGCCTTATTGTCCCGTAGCAGCTTCATGCATGTTTCTAAAAAGATAGTAAGCATAGACTAATCTAGTTCTGTCTCTTTTTGACCCTTACTACCTAGAGTAGAGGTTTCCGCGAAGCTCTTCCTAGCTTCCATGGACGTTTCCGTCGCATGATCCAAGTCAAGTTTAAGTTCCTTTGCTGGAGCCTTGCAAACCCAGGTATCATTCACAGGTTGCTTCTCCTTATCTTACCCCATGCTTGCGCCACTTCTAAATACCATATTTACATTGGGGTCTTCTTCGCGTGGTTTGGACCTCATCATTTGGATATTTTGAGTTTGAGTAGGCTGTAGTACCCCCTTCTCGTGCATTTGTGCATTCAATGTCAGACAATCTATGACTTCATGATCAAACTGATAGCAATACGGACAACTTATTCTGGTTGAATTTGTGCAGTTGCGTGCATAGTGCCCAGGCCCTCCGCAATTATATCAAATTAACTGTCCACGCCCTCTTCCTGGGCCCATTCCTCCTCGTCCTCGCCCTCACCCTTGGAACCCACCGCGCCCCATTCCTGCAGCTAGATCGAGGTCGCGCGTTTCTATTTGCACCCTATATGCCGGAGACCGATCCCTCAACAATTCATAGCTGCGACAATTTCGCTCGTCATGGCCAACCGAACTGCATAACTTACAAACCAAATTTTGTGGGCCCTGTGTATACTTCGGCAATAAATGACAGTTGTTTGTTGTGTGCTTTCCTCCTACCTGGAAGATCATGCTCTAGAGTGCAGGGCCCACACTTGGTCCTGCCTGTGCATCTGGTCTCAATGACATTGGTACTCCGCTGGTCATATAGTTCGTGAATATGGGACAATGATCCTTATCATGGTCCTGGCCTTTGCACTTTATACACCATATTTTTTCGCGCGCCTCTGGTTGCGGTGCCCTATCTTGCTTTAGACTCTACGTTTCCAAGCATAGGTTTTGTAATTGCACGTGGATTTGTTGAACTCCCACCCCGGATCCTGTATCGGTGTTTCATGCAACCTCATTGTTGTTTCCAATGCTTCCACCTGGGTTGACATCTTCTGTTGTGATAGCGTCGTCCTTAGGTGTGGTGTTAAGGATACCACAAACCACGTGTAGTGCTACACATCTGTCAGTTGCATGTTAGCTTCGCGGATTGTACTTTTCAACCTTTGATCTAGATCCCATGGGGTTTCTCTTGGAAGCATCGTGATCTCCTTAAATCCAATGATTGACTGAGTTTCTGACTTTGGCAAGCTAAACTCTTTGTTCAACGCACTCTGGATTTCTACTATTCCAGCATTCGGGTGATCATTCGTGTGCTTGATATACCATGTCAATGCGCGCTCCTGCAGTGCACTTACCAAGGTAGCCTTCTTGATATTATCATTTGTAATTCCATGTGCTTCCCATACTGCCTTTTCTACACACCAAAACTAATCGGGATCCTTGCTCCCTAGTCCCTTGAATACAGGTAGTTTGATTGCACTTGCCATGCTAAACTGTTGGTTTGGCGGTGGTGGTGTGGGTGAATATGGCAGTGATGGAGGTGACGCGAGTGGCAGTGTTAGTGGGGATGCTAACTGCAGCATGCGTTGCCCTATCAAATTGACCGCACTCCTTAGAGAATCCCAAGCACACACTTCTTCGCCTACTCATGGAGGTGAAATTAAAGGATTGTTTCCTAATCCTTCGATGACTTTATAAATTTTTCCACTCCGGGTTGCCCCACTCATTACTGTATTCACATCACCCGTTTTTCACACAGTAGCATCTTAATCTAGGTATTCGATGATTTGATGTACTTACCTCTTGGTCCTTTGAGAAAACGCTGCTCAGCTTCGTTGTAGCTCATAATGGCAGAAGTGTCCTCAGACATGTAACTTTATTAATCAAAAAAAAAAATTACATCTTGATTTTGCAAGAGTTTACACCCGAACAACCAAACACTCTTGCAATGAGCTATTTATAAGATAAAATGTCCTAACTAACTCTAATTATGGATCACTTATTAAATAACAAGTGTCCACTTACAATAAATGATATTCAAACAACTAGCTAACAAATCTCATAAAATAGAGCCTAAGATACGACACGTTTGGAGAGTCATATCTTGTTACAAAAATATACTAATTCTAAATGTCTCCATTAAATAATTAATTATTCTAGAATAATAATTATTAATTTAATATCTTAAATTAATAATTATTGTATTCCTACTTTATAACCTATGATAATATTTTTTTTGGTTCATCTAACATTCCTCCCTATGATCCAAAGATACATTACAACAAATACCAAGTTCATCCCTGAACTTAGTAAATTTTATTCTGCCAAGCGGTTTCGAGAGATCTGATCTTCTGAAGGACAATAAACTGGCTTGAGGACATCTTTGGCAATGAGAGATCTAATATGATGATACTTGGTGTCCACATGCTTTGTCTTTGAATGAAAAACTGGGTTCTTGGCAAGTTTGATGGCTGACTGGCTGTCAATGAATAATGATGTAGCTTCTGCTTGAGAAATGCCCAAGTCCTGCAAAATTATGCGCAACCAAACAATTTCACATGTTGCTTCCCATGCTGAAATGTACTCTGCTTCTGCTAAAGAAGTGGCCATTGTAGCTTGTTTCTTACAACTCCAAGATACTGTTGTTGCCCCCATGTTCATTAAATAACTTGATGTTTATGCTCGATCATCAATACTTCCAGCAAAGTCGGCATCAGAATATCCACCAAGTACAAAAGTTTTAGTCTTTGTGTAAAGAAGACCAAAATATTTTGTTCCTTGGATATATTGAAGAACTCTTTTGGCTGCATTCCAGTGGTTGTCTTGTGGTTCCTGCATAAAACGTGAAAGAATAATGACTGCATAAGATAGATCAGGACGAGTATTTGTCAAATAAATCAAGCTGCCAATCAACTGTCTGTAAGTTGTACTATCCACCTTTCCCCCCCTTCAAATTTTGAAAGTTTCAAGTTTTGCTCCATGGGGGTGAGAACGAGCTTGCAATCCTGCATGCCAAATCGCTAAAGAACCTCTGCTACATACTTACTCTGAGAAATGAAAATATGATGTGGACGTTGGAAGACTTCAACTCCAAGATAGTAGTGAAGTAATCCCAAATCTATCATCTTAAAACCTGCATGTAACTCCTTTTTCACCTGCGCAATATGATCATCATGGTTGCCAGTAATGATCAAATCATCTACATACATAACAAGAATTACCAGATATTTTCCATGTTATCTCACATACAAAGTATCATCAAATTCACTTCGTTGAAAACCAACTTTCTTAAAGTATTCATCCATCTTTGCATACCAAGCTCAGGGAGCTTGGTTTAATCCATATAAAGCCTTGATCAATTTGTAGACTTTTTGTTCTTGTCCTTCAATTTCAAAACCTGGCGGTTGGGTCATATACACTTCCTCCTGTAAATCCCCGTTGAGAAAAGCACTTTTCACATCCATTTGATGAACTTTCCATCCTTTCTGAGCGGCCAATGCAAGTGTTAATCGGATGGTGTTCCATTTAGCTGTAGGAGCAAAAGTTTCCTCATAATTCAATGCCTTCCTGTTGTGTAAAACTTTTGCGACAAGTCGTGCTTTATACTTTTGCAAGTTCTCCCTTTTGATTATACTTATTATTTAAACCCATTTGCATCCTATGGGTTAACATTTTGTGGACAATCACAAGTTTCAAATGTTGTTATCAATTACTGCTTGATATTCTTCAACCATAGCCTGTTGCCATTCTTTATGTTTTACTGCTTCTTTGTATGTGGAAGGTTCAGTAAAATCATGTGCTATCAAGGAAAAATTGCCTTCACTTCTATGTGCCCTTCTGGTGCCTATTTTATTCTGCTCATCAGGCTTTACATCTTTCAAAAGTTGAACTGCCCATTTCGATAGTTGATGCTCACTTGTTTGTGCTTCTGTAAATCTCCATCATTGTAAAGAGGATTAATATAAATTGATGTTCTTCGTTCAAGTGAAGAGACTGGAGAATCACTGCCAAAATAACTGTTGTTTCTTGGAGATGCGGATGAACTGCTAGAAGACCCAAATGATGTTGTTGATGTAGATGGACTGGATGACTCATCTTCAAAGGAAGAAAAATCAAGTTCATACCAATTTGGTGAAGTTGGTTGACTTTGCATTTTTCCATTTCTTTTACTTCCCTTAGTTTCTAACTTGTGAAGAAGATTTTTTATTTCTGTAGCGCTCTTACTCTCAGTTCCATCAAAAATGACATCCCTGCTCACAATGAATTTTCCATTGGTCAAAAGACGATACCCTTTTTTCTCATCAAAATAGCCAATCATTGTGCATTTTAAACTTCTTGAGTCAAGCTTAGTTCGTTTTTATTTCAGAACTAAGGCATAACATACTAATCCAAAAACTCTAAGATGTTTAACTTGAGGTTTGAAACCAAACCAAGCTTCATAAGGTGTGATTCCGTCTAAAGAAGCAGTTGGAGATCTATTTCTTAAGTAGACAGCTGTATGTATTGCTTCTGCCAAATATGTTGGAGTTAACCTCTTGAAAGTGAACATGGATCTCGCCATTCCTAACAAGGTGTGATTCATTCTTTCGATTGGAATCAAATGAATACATGTCCTTGTATGGTCATGTAATGTGTAATCCCCACCTCTCCATGATCACCTTAGGCATCAAATTATGCGATGCCCTAAAGTCCAACACAACATTGTGTAGGATTTGATCATGTATATTCAAACTAACATAAAAGGAAGGAACATCACCATCTTGCATTTTATCCTCAATTTTTGGCCCAAAGATGATAGTTGGATGATCATCCGCTATATTTACTGTATCATAGGTTTTATATACTTTAAGTGCCTTTAAAATGTGAGATCTATATTGATCATTTCTCACTAATTCACCAAGAGGGATAGAAAACTTCAACTTAGCAACTTCAATGTCAAGATTGAATAGATTTGTTACCTTTTCTGTCTCCTTGTGAGTAACATCTTTATTTTATGCAACTTCTTTTTCTTTGGGCATGTATCTCCACTACAAAATAGTGACAGGAGGCTCCTTCATTTGAGCACTTGTGCTAGGAATATCTTTCTTCTCAGCACTTGTATTGGGCAGGATCTTTTTAACATCACTGGAAGGAACTTCTTTTCTTGTTGCATTTCTAATTGGTGTATCCTTCTTTGTTGCATTACCTCCCACAGTCTTATTTCTCAAATTATATTGTCAATGCACTTGCATTATAGCATTTTGAAAACCCTTTCTATATTTCTATGATTCAATCATCAATGCATCATTTTGGGATTGGGACAAAAATAGTTCTTCTTCTTCAGCTTCAAAGTTTTCAAGTTGTTCATATTCTTGATCCTCTTTGGCCAAATACACCTCCTATTGCCCATCACCAAAAAATAAAATCTGATCTTCGAGAGTTTTCTCATCTTCCTCATCTGGATCTTGAGCAAAATTTTGTTCGAACAACGATCTTATTTGTTGTTGTGATTGTTCTGGACCTTTCTACTCCCGAGGTTTATTAGGAAACTGTGGCTACCTTCGAAAACCAGCATTTCTAATTTGTGGACCAATCTAGGTCTCTTGGATTATTGTCCGGTTAGCCAGGGAGATCTTCTCCATCATCTCCTCCATTTTCTTAACCAATGTTTCAAATTTATCATCTGAGGAAGTGGCAGCATCCTCCTTAATGATGACTCTTTTCTCGGACTTCAATTTAGACTTTTTCACTAATAGATTAGCCTCCACACTGACTACATTATTTTGCATGTCTTCCAATGTTGTCGGATTTCTTTCTCTGAGATGATAAGACATTTCAGGGTCAAAAGCATCCGGATAATGCAGTAAGGCTAGTCCATGAGGAGGCTTAATCTCTGTAGGAATTGAATTGTACAGTTTATTGAACCTTGTAGAAAAGTCTTGAACAAATTCTCCAGGTTGTCTTTTAAAATTATTATACTTAGCCAAGATCTGCAAAGGGTTCTTCTTTTCACCCCATCTTGCAAGAAAACAATTTTCTAACTCTTGATAATTTGCAAAGGCTCCCTGGCAAGAAATCCTAAACCATTTCTTGACATCACCGGAAAAAAAAAACTCTAGGCAAATAATCTAAATTTAACATCATCATAATGCACTTCCTCTAAGTTCAAAAAATCACTAACCTTGCCTACATGATGCTTAGCAGTAATTTCTCTTGTGCCATCATACTTCAGAAGTCTCTGCCCATAATCGAGAGGCAAATCATGAGGTTGAGCAGGCACCACCAAAGGAGCATACCTTGTTGCCATAACTACTATTTGAGCAGTTTGGTAACTAACAGGGGGTGTAACAACAATAGTAGAAGATGGGAGAAATAGATGAATGGAAGTTGAAATTTAGGATGAAGGTTGTTGAACTGGAGTCAAAACATAGCCAATAGTGGCAATAGATGGAACAAGGCTATTTATCTGAGATAGGACTGTGTTTTCAACAGTTTTCTGAATTTTTTCAAGTAAACCTCTGAGTTTACTTAACTGCTGGATGATATTCTGACTAAACTCATTTCTTAAGGATGATACACAAGAACTCAAACTATCTGAAACTGCTATAATTTCAGGGATACTAGAACAAGACTTGATCCTAAACAATGAGATTTCAGAAGAAACTTGGGGTGAAGAAGTAAATTTCTTAATAAGATAGTAGCTATCTTGACCTTCCAGCATCACTCTCTCCTTCCTGAGAAGTTTTTCAGAATCATAATCCAATACATGAGGGTTTGGGTCAGGGTTCTACCTCGTGAACCTCATAGAAGCCAAATCTTCTCGGACAACGATGCATGCAACAAAACATTTCTAAAAATCAAAAGAATATTTACAATTCAGCCCGTGATGTACATTTTAGACATGAAACTTCTCGGGATAATTTTAAATTTCGATCCCCGACAACCACTATGTTATCACTTCGTAATTCCCTCTAGGCTGAGGAAAAGGGCCACAGAGGTAACCACAAACTACTCTAGAAAACTTTCCTTTCTAGCCGGAGGGGGATCCCTCTCTTGAGATTATAAGATTTGAAAGCTTAAAGCACAATTTATACAAAGACCAGTTCTGGAACATTGAAATTGAATATGTTGGGTTGAAGTGCCACGGATTCAAAAGTTGATAAGTTGTGATCAACTATCCTTTAGTTCATTTACTTGTGCAAGTAAACTGACATCTAATACAAGGGTTGTAGGTATGACTTTGGACATGATGACATATTGTAGCATAGAGGAGAAAATTTAAAAAGAGAACAGATTCCTTTCTCAATAATAAACAAATCATTCATTTATAAGAAAGAGAGCTAGTTAGAACAAATAATAAGTATGAGCATATGGAATTACATTTGCAGTTGAAAAACATGAAGATAGTTGAAATAGAGAAGATTTACTAAATTCAAAATCAATTGATTCATAATACTCATAAACACAGAGAGATATTAGAATTTATGAGACATAAACAAAAAAATCCAAATATCATACCATGAGAATCCTTATAAAGTGTATCGGTAACCCTCAAGTCACAAGTACTTTATCATGCATTGATCAAGAGAAAAAGCTCTAAAAACTACAACATACAATGTTTTGCCAACAACAACCTTCTTTGTATTCATTTATGAAAATATATAGTAGAAACATGGAGGAAAACCCTTTCAAGTTCACTGCATCTTCAATCCTTCAAAGTATCGATTAAAAACTAGGAAAAATAGTAAACAACTGGTTTTTCCATGATTTTCATCAAAACATAAAATAAAAAGAATATTTTTATCTTCTTGAAGAAAAAACAACTTAATTAAATATAAATTATCTTTAGAAAGGTCTTCGAACTGGAAAAATTGACTGAAATGGAAAAAGTATAAAAGTTGATGTTGTGTTTGCTGAAAAGCATACACAATGCCCAAATCTTCATGCTTCTAGAACTCACATGTGGCAAGTAGCTGGAGGCATGAGATAGACACCATATGGACTCTACGCCAACACCTTAAAAACTTGACAGTTGGCCATCATATTGTGTACGTGAAATGGTCAGACCATGGGCTGTGTAGCGAGTGTGCAACGCTTATGTAGAAAAAATGTTGTGACTATTTCCTGAGTGATTTTTATTGCTTCTGAATGTTGTCATGAAACTATTATGCCGATCATATCAACCTTAACATATTTATATAATAGAAAATTAAAACAAAACTTGAAAATAAAATGGAAAGCCTGATCATTTTCTTTTCTTCTTGCTTGATAATTTGCTGCTAGAAACCTCAATGCTAGGAGTCTTGGATTTAGAGTTTGGAGTGATGAGGTATTTTTGCTTCACAGGTGGCGATAGAGCAGGTGATTTTTTGGATTTAGAATCAAGCATATGAATTTACATGCGTGTATGTATAACAAAAATCCCCTCATATCTCTTCAGCGATTTATGTGCCTCCTCTAAATCATGTCTCATAGTTCTCAGTTGTGTGTTCAAGACCAAATTCCTTACATACAAATTTTTGCATTGTATACTGACTGGATGTGACCACTTGACAAAATGCTTGCTCCTGTCAAGAGCTTTGGATGCCTCTATGACCTCATGGTAAAATGTTTCTAAAATGTGCTTAATAGAATTCTTATACTCCTGGTTTTGTTGCCTAGATTGATTGACCTGGTCTTTGCTTTCTTCTAACTCCTCTAGGCGCCTCTGATATTCTTTCCATTGATTGAATGTGGGTGTATGAGGGGCTTTAGCTATTTGTTTCATTTGTTGAAAATACTTGAGATTTGATTTTAACACCCTCATTGTTGGCTCATCAGACCTCACTACCACATTGCTAGCTTTTTCAGCAAAGGTAACACGTTTCTTCTTCCCTTTGGCACTTGTTGAGGGTGAGTTTGTCTTGTCTTCTTCTGGTTTAATGGCATGTTTTATGTCTTTATTATACTTCTCCAGAAATGTTATCCTCATCTAATTTTTAAACAGTGCCTCTCTCATCTTTATTATTTAGGATCCTCTTCCTTGTATTGTACAACACCTTTTTCTAGTGGTGTTATCTCTTCCTCAAAATCTGATTTTACCATTTCTAGTCCCTTGACCTCATCCACATTTTCATTTACTTGTGCATCTGTCTCTTATCTTCATATATTTCTACAATTTCTTGGGGGTTTCCTCTTCCTGGGTTTTCTTAACTTTAGAGCTTATTCTAGGTCTCATCACAAATTCATCTTGGATCGTTTCTTAAATTTTTACCTTAATTTTGGCTTGTTTAGCTGATGTTTCATGTTCCTCTATTCTTTTGTCTGCCCTATCATCTTCTATACCTTGCAACTTAGTTTTCTTGCTCATCTTGCATGCAAATTTCTTTCTTGGCTTAACACCTTCCTTCTTTACAATTTTCATTTTCATAACTGGATAAGTGATATCCTTCTTTAGATGTTCCTGCTTGGATTGTTCCTTATCTTCCTTGATTGAATGTGACCCAATTTGTGGCAAAAGGTCAATACTAGCAATAAAATCAAACAAAGGAATTTTCTTTCTTTCAACAACATACTTAACCAAGATCCTGATCAAAGATAAATGAAACAGAATTGAAGCATGGTTATCCATTTGAATATATACTTTAGTGGCCATTCTTTATAGACCCTTAAGCAAGAAGTAAGGTAGGTTCATGGGTTTTCTTTTGGTGAAATTCCATAGCAACTTGAGATGATACTGATATATTCTACTGAACCTACCTTCGCAGGTGAAATACCTTTGGATGACCTTCAAAAAGTCTACATACTGCTCTTGGAGATAAGTGCTAGGGAAGGTGGAGGCAAAATTGTCAAGATACTCTAGTTTTACAAACTGTTTATAGGTCAAAATGTCTAACTCATCCCCATTGAACCATTTCTCCCCTGCTATTGGGAGATTGGTTGCATTAGCTATGAACTTTTTAGACAATATGATCTCCAAGTCAGTTAGCTTTACTCTATTGTCTTGAAAAATTAAAGTAAATAAACTACCTAATTTGACATCATGACCTACTTTTTGAATCTTTTGGAAGAAAGGAATGCATCATGTGTTCGCAAAAGCCACTCTAATGGTCAGGGATGATTGAGCAGACTCAAAGTATTGGGTTCAATGAGAACGAGGTTAGCTCTTTTTCGCTGGCAGCAGGGGCCATCCTATCTCTACACTTGGCTGATGGATTTGGACTTTTGAGTTATGACTACGTGTTTAGACCCAAAGGAATGAGAGCAGACTCATATGACAACAAAAATCCACTCAGGAAGTTGTAACAATAAGGTGGTGACAACACAAATTATGCGATGAAATGCAAGAAGGAGGCTTTAAAGATTTAAAAGGTATTCAAAATCAAATCTTCAGGAAGCATTCATAATTTAGAATTTAGGCTTTGAGCAATCAAACAATGCTCTTGGAAATAAGACTATGTTTTCTAACAAGTGTGCACAACACATGTTTTCTAATACTGATAGACAAATTATTAAACATTGCGACTAGGAGAATTATGAATAATAATTCACAGGAAGGACGATTGTCTCCCTACCTCTTCAATTTCTTCGTTTCAATTTGAACGATGAAAACTAGCTTGAGATGACTTATTTCGTTGTACAAGAAGAACGTCGTGTTGTGCCCAAATGGTATGCAACTTGTAAACCTGTCATCAATTCCTTAGCCTCTCTACACCTTTTGAACTCTATTGCAACCCTTGCTCTAGAAAGAAAACACTCATTTCATCCTTTGCATACCACCTACGATCAGACATACAGAAAATTGGCAGCCTGCATAAATGATTTGAAATATTGGTGCTGACGTAATCAAGATGAACATGCAAACCACATTTCTTATCAAAATTCACAAGCTTGAAATTCGTTGTTCAAATGTTATAAGGTGGTGGAGTATTTGGTAATGATAGATTTGATAATCAAAGTGTGTCGGGGAAGATAGGATGATAATGAATAAGAGCGAGTCATGATGTTAAGGGAAGGGAATAATTTAGGCCTAGGAAAATGTGGTTTTTCATTTTGATGATAAAAAAATTAGGCCTAAAGTAAAATGATAGGATTAAGGTAGCATTAGGGAATGAAGGGAAGGAATGAAATGTGGGAAAAAAGAGAGAGGTAGAAAGATTTGTAAAATGTTTAGGAAAGGTGTTTAAGCATTAATAATTAGGGTCTTTTTGAGATCCTTTCCTTAGTAGCTGACACTCAGACCATGTTACCCCACCTATCATTACCTAATACCTAGACTCAACAACCAAACATTGACAAACATTAGACACTCTTTCTCAATGACTGACCAAAGGAATAACCCAACTGAAGATGACTCCTTTGAACAATGACAGGTCAAAACATAACACTGAGAAAATTTTATGATTTTGAACTTCTTCTAAACAAAAAAATTGACTCGAGGTACTTTTCGATGGAGCAACTAACCCACTGTAATAGTTCCCAAGCCTCCCTGAAAAATTTGATACTTAGAGCACATCTGGTGGTACCATAAATCAACACTAATACCTCAAGTTCTCTAGGTGCTTCACGCTCGAGGTCGAGATTGTTTGTTTCAGGGTTTTCAATTCCACCAATGCTTTGTCTAAAGGCATCATGGCTCATCCCGCCTTTGGTTCTGGTTCTTCAGTGAGAGATGGTCAGGGCCGAGGAAGGAATTTTGGGAGGCACGACTTTAATAGTCAAGATCAGACTAGTCAACCGAGGGTTAGGGGCCTCGTGTCAGCATCATGACTAATCTAAGATGCAACCCATACTTACCAGACAAGTACCCCATATCATGTGTGGCAGCTTATTTCAAAATGGGAGACAAAACGTAACCAACAGGAAGAAGCAGAGATTCAACTAGAAGATTGGAGAGATTTGGTCCCCAACCCTGGCCACTCCAGAGGTCGCACTTCTCAATATAAGAAGATTGTTCACTTGTACTGGTTAATGAAGAACATTACGGCCAAGGCCATCATGAACCCTCCACTTGGCTCCTCTAATTTTGAACCTGGTCTTTAGGAAATTCAGAAGGAATTTCAACTTAGTCAATTCCAAATTCAACAGCAGAATGTTCGCCTTAGCGGCATTAAGAAACACATTTTGCATCTTCCCTCGTCTAAACTATTGGGTTCAAGTGCGAAATATCCAGCCCCAGTGGATTCCTCTGATGAATAGCAGTATGCTTAACTTTGTTTAATTTCAAATTTTGTTTAAATCTATATGGTAAAGCTTCCAGCTAAGTTATTATGTTTCAGTTACTTAGATCTTAGAAATTTTCAAGACATTCAGTCATATAAGGCATTGTTAGACAGACTCAAACTTTTATGTTTTTGGATGGCATACAATGTTTTTCAGTGGCCAACAGACCTAGTTTCTCTCGGGGCAGGTTAATGCCAATGAACTCCTTGAATTATGGTTGTAACTTGCTTTTTGAAGAAGATGAATGAAAAGGTCCTGCCAAACTTACAAAAATAAAATAAAATATAAAATATTGACCAAATTATTTTTCTTTTTACTCTCTCTCTCTCTCTCTCTCTCTCTTTTTACAGGGACTTATATTTGAGGATTTTTTTTTTTTTTAATCATGAGAGAGATAAATAAATATATAACGATAATACACAATATATAAAAGTCACGATATGTAGATATTATATACCACTCTAGATCCATCTTAACTCTAGATCTATCAAGCACCAAGAGAGATCAAATGTCTCCAAGTGCAAACATTTTTTCAATTTTTGCACTCAAAAAAGAGGTATGCACCTTGAGAGATTTGATCCCTCTCGCTGCTTAATAGATCAAAAGTAAAAAAAAAAAATTATTGTTCATGCGACATAGAATAATTGGTGAATGGATATGCAGGTATCATATTTATTCTTGAATATGTGAAAAATATTTTGTGGTGTACAAATAAAATTTCTTAGTTGGTATGAGAGCCCTTTTAAGCTTAACTTCCTCATGAGAGGGACCAGGAGAATGCGAGTATTTAAAATTTATATAAATTAGCTTAGTCGTGTGAATATAGCTTCTTATGTGTTTTAGGGAGTGAATACTTGCGTATGAACAAAGTGCTACACACAAAGGGAAATCCAACACATAATATCTAAGGTTTTGTGTTGTTGCCATCACCAAATGTGTACAACCACCATGGTGTTGTTAAGGTTGCTATGATTGTTGGGCCCCGACCTCAGTCAACATTTAAATGGATTATTGTTGGGGTGATTCCCATTTTTCCAATAAAAAGATGATATGAAATCCATGTTTAAGGGAATCACTAGCACTATGATATGCATTATTTTTAATGAAGAATTTATTTTTTTCAGTGTTAGGTATCAAACTCTCGACCTAGAGGTTATGTGTGAGACATTTTTAGTGATTTTCTCTTGTTGGAGAAACATGTTCTCCCTTCCACACATGCACATATAGAGGAGTGACACCATATTTGATGATCCAATTTTAATGAGGTAGCCATGAGGGATTTACATAGATCTCACTCTTGCTAGAACGTCTGGCAATTCAGAATTTTATAGTTCCAAATAAATATATACATATTTTTATAATTTCCTACTAGTGGGATATCTAGTTCATCTATCATTCTACCTGATCATCTTAAGCCTAATGTATATACCTATATAATAGTTATTGACGGGATTTTTTACGACTACACTTACAGAGAGGTGGCCCACATTTTTCATCATTTTATTGGGTTATAAGAAAACCAGAGTCCTACACAAGGAACCTAGAGGTCAACTATCCATAGGAGGAGTATGCATTGTGTAGAGAGTAGATAGATAGACCGAAAGTCATGGGTGGGTCTCTTGAATACCTTATTAGTGTAAAAAACCAACACGTGAGAAATTTTCTATTGGAGGAACTACACACTGGCATGTGGAAATGTACATCGAATTATTGAGGTGAGGTTTTGTTTGAATCACAATGGAAGACAAATAATAATGCGTACTCCAAATCTATCAGCTCAGATAGATCATCCATGATGCAACCAACAAGTGAACGACAACACAAAAGTTTTTCAAACTCTCAGATATATATTGTATAAGTGGTCTTATTCTTTGGACTAGAATGTACCTACATAGTTTGAATCAGTTGAATGTTGACTGCTTAGTATTCACCGATAGCGAAATAAGAACAACCAATCATATTGAACATGATAACATAATTTAAACAAATGGTTCTTTCTACGTGAGGTGCTAACAGAACACTTACTAGTTTGATTGTGTCTACAAGTCTGGTATTGTCTATGGTTCTTGGAGGATGTGGTGACCCAAGAACAATGGTTTTTTGCTATAGTTTGTATGTTAGTAATTTTGTGTAAATCAAGTCACTTTGTAAGACTGATTGTTGGATACATTCAGTAGCCATACAACTTTCATATATGACTGATGAATGCAGTGTATTGTGTCATCATCAGATGTGATTTTTTCAGTAGAATGGTTCAGTATGGAGACTATTCCCTTGGCACAATGACTAGTTTAAATCATGTTAAAAAGTGACGTTAATACAAATATGTTAATGATGGTCAGAGGAAATTTTGTCTTAAATGGCTCAAGCGGTAAGCTCGAAGTTTTGATGGAGAAAGAGTGCAGTGTGTGATATGCCATAGTGGGTTAAAGTACTAATGATGACCAAGTCAGAAAGACAATGTTGTTGTAATTTTAGTATTGTTGTTTGTGATTATAGTACTATTATGTGTAACGTAAGCATTAAGGGAGAGCGTTGAAGATAATGTTTCCATTAATGCAATATGATTATATTCAAATTGGTTTGGAGTTGGTTTGGGTTGTTAAAAACTGTTGAAATATTTTCTCAACCACAATCTCCTAGTTGAAAATTAATTGGATCTAGTTCCAACTATATATATATCATATTCGTAATTGAATATATGAAAAATATTTTATGATGTACAAATAATGTAACTTAGTAAAACCATACTAGATAAACTCAAATTAAATTCTAATTATAAATATCAAAATCTAATTTAAATAATTATATTTATGCTATTAAAAACATATATATAATTAATTAATTAATTTCACAAGTTTTAATCCATAATACCTTAAACAATATATACAATACATTCTATTCAAAACCATATGAATCAATACAAAATATATAATTATTTATACATTTAAAGTTGTTTATTTCATTAAAGAAAATTAATAAATAAAATATTTAATGTTTATTTTGTGTGATTTGTTTTATATGATTATGATTAATCAAAGTGTATAGTAAAAAGTAATATATTCATATTTCTTGGATTGAGTTTATTTTGTTCACCACATTTTAATGGGACGCGTTTATAATGTGTGAGTTTTTGTTTTTCACACTATAAATGGTTTTTTTTGCTAAAATCTTGAAATTCACCTGTCGATACGACACATTTTTCTTTCTTTTTTAAATAATTTAGGCGCATTTACTTTAAGTTAGGTTTTTTTTCCTTGCCTTGATCCTTCAAATCATTTTGGGACTTGATCCTTCAAATCATCTTGCGACTTGTTTCTTTCCCTTGGGGATTTTTTTAATCTACTATTCTTTTCATTTTCATTATTGTTCATAGAACCCTTACTCCTATATTTGAAGCTTTTCTCCTCCCTTTTGATTTATAAGATTTTGTGGTTTATTTGATTATCTATGACCTCTCACAAATATTCCCCAAACTAAACCCTAGGTCTAATTCCAAATATATGGGAGAAGACATTTAAAAAGAGAGTAAAAATATGGTGAATAAAAAAATGGTTGATTATTATTGAACCTTTCTTTACACAATCTTTTCCTTCGATGACTTGCAAACTCTCTACTGAACTTTTAATTGTGTAATCCTTCCCTTGTGATGACCTATAAACTTTGTGCCTTATTTGTATCATTTTGGGCTTGGATGCACTTATTGCTATTGCCTCTAGCCCACATTGATGTTTTAAATCTAATTTAAAGTGTTTTAACCCTCACTTATAGATATAAATTATATATTATAATGAATGTATTATATATTAAATGGATTAATGATATTAAAATAGGTTGTAAATTATAAAATATTATATTAAGAAATAGATTGTTTGCATATAGTTCTTTAAAACTCATTTATGGTGCTTCAACCTTAACTAACAGATATAAGTCATATTAAAAAATGTTATTATCGCGACGTAGATGCTTTAAACCAAAATTTTAGTGCTTTAACCTTAACCTATGATTATAAACTATATATTATAACAAACATTACATATGTTAAATTAGATCAAGAATATTATAATTAAAATATGAAATCATGTTTAATTATGTTGTTTTCTCTATATATTTTTTATGTGTATTTTTGCCATATATAATGTATAATAGAGCCAATATTCAAGAAATGTTAACATATTTACACTACATTTAACATTTAATACATACATATCTCCTTATAACAAGATATAGAAACGTCTTTGGCATAATTAATATATATATATATATATATATATATATTTATATATGAGAAAATATTTATGAAAGTATGATATTCATAAAAATAACCCGCTTGATTTACTACTTTACCACTAAATTAAAATAATTCATATGAGATGCATTATGCGCTAGATATCAACAAGATCTTGTTTTTAAAAGGGGATATGTAAACAATAATTTCTAAATTATTGAAAGATATTTTTTTAATGGTTTGAAAGTAATGAAATTTATTTTTCCAGTAAAATTTTAATCATTTTAAATAATTTAAAAATAAATTATGTGTAATTATTAAAATATATAATTTGTTAAAAACAAGATTGTTAAACACACATGGTGAGTGAGAACAAATAGGAAAGATAAATCATGCAGTACAATTTTTATTCACAAATGATACATATTTATAGTACATGTGGTGACCGTTGGGATTCACATCCCAAGGTCCCTTGGACTACTTAGTCTGTTCGGCTTCCACACTAACCCATTACGGATTAGGTGTCCAGCATTCCCCCCCTTAATCCGAAGGGTTATGTATGAGTCCAAGAAGAGAGCTGTAATACAAAATGTGCAAAAATGCATGGCAGCACTCGGCCTGAATGTGTCTCTGAATGTTGGTATAATAGGGCGGTGGTTTAGAAGATGGCCACCAACACTGGAATGCTTTGTGCAGTTCCGGAATCTTTCCAAAACTGGCAAGAAGCTGTAAGTCTTCTGCTAGAGGAAGTGATCCTATTGTTTTAAAGAGGGAAACCTTCAACCATAAAAGGGAGGTCTCACCCCGCATAAAAGGCAAAACTTCAACCTGAAAAGGGAAGTCTCAACTTGTGATGGTTTAAGGATGACCAACAACTCTGGAATGCCTAATGCAATTCCTGGAACTCTTCCAAAACTGGCAAGAAGCTGGAGTCTTCTGCTAGAGGAAGTGTTCTCAATTTTGTTCCCGGAACTCTTCCAAAACTGGCAAGAAGTTGAAGTCTTCTGCTAGTGGAAGTGTCCCAGATTGCCCACTGAAGGCATATTCACGGGCATCTTTGTCTCTGGCTACAACTCTGAAACTGGTGTGGCAGGTTGTGGCTCAGGCTCGCTTGATGTGGCTTTGAAGCTTGTAGATGACCATCATTTTCCCCCCTGTCAGATACAAGGTGAGACGATGGAGAAAACTCAACTGCAAGACTGTTCAATATTCTGGAACAAGTTCTGACATGTGTTTGGAATATCTTCTTGGCTGTTGATGCCCATTGCCAAGAAGCGATCCATCCTAGATGAATCTTTGTTCTTGCAGGACGATTGTTTATGAAGCAACTGTGTGAAGAATGACTGTTTTTATGACAGTGCTTACATGGATGAAGATCAAAACAGTGATCTTTAAGATGGCCAACTCGATCACAGTGTTGGCATTTCACAATCTGTTGTTGTTGTTGTTGTGGAAGAGGGGCAGAGTCTGGAACAGTTGAAGCTGAACTGTCATAAGGAGCAGGTGAACTATCATGAATGAAACCAACACTATGAAACTGAATGGGCTTGGCATAGTCTGGAATATGAAGGGACAAGTCCTTGTCATATCCAAGACCAGTTCTGTGCTTGTTGTGGACAAGCTGTTCCCAAGGTCTGATGATGGGCTTGGGAAGTGCAGACTGAGTTTCTGCATCTGCATGTACAACTGTTGCATTATTAACTTGCACTGTAACATTATTGACTTGCTGTTTATGGGAGTCTGTTTCAATCTTCTGAACAGAAACAGGTTCAGAATGATGACTCCATTGTTGTAGTTCTTCTTGCTGCAGCTTTGTCTCAAGCTGCAAAAAATCTATCTTCTCTCGTGCATTTTGCAAACAGGTTTGAATATTAGAGAGAGAATCCTTTCTAACTTTTACCATCCCATCAATACTGGAATGTATTAGGGTATTGAGTAACTCTAATACATCATCCATTCGATCCATTTCAAAACAATGCTTCAACTACAAATGCACTTTCTTAGAATGTAAAAGTACAAGTAAACTTATATATATCAGACAATGCCAAATAACTGCAACTTAAAGAATATAAACAAGTTGTGTACCAAGATCATTAATGCCTGGGGTTCCAAGATCACTAATAAGAGTAACAATCTCACTATGCAGTACTTTACTGAACTTGTGGTAACTTAGAAGAAGAGCATCAATATTATACTACTCAGAGAAGCTTTTCAAAATATCAAATCTGAAAGTCTGTCCGCAGTACTGTTGCAGATAGAAACATGAACTTTGTCACCCCCTTGGACTTGAATAATAAAATGGCAAATGTTGTAAAAGTGTTGATCAATAGTGGAAGACAAATTGAGACATTCAACCTTGTTCATGCATAGGGTGTTTTCCAGCAGCATAATGAAAATCCAAAAGAAATATATGTTTCCATATGTGGCTATACCAAAACTTCAGCCAGAAACAAATCACCTCGTGACTTCCTCCTCTCCAAAGTCTCCACACAGAAACTTGAACCTGTTTATGTATAAGCTCAATGTCTAAAATTGTCAATGCACGGGCCCGAAGATACCAAGAGTAATAAAGACATTACTCGCCATGTGACATTTGAGAATGTTGAGAGGTGGTATAAAGAGCTCAAGGATCATACAGATGTCAACATTGTGGTGATGTTAGTGGGAAACAAGTCCGATTTACTGCGTCTGAGAGTTGTTTCTGTTGAAGAAGGGAAATCGTTTGCGGAGAGAGAGAGCCTCTACTTCATGGAAACATCTGCATTGGACTGATAAATTCGCACAGGGATAGATGCCCACGTTCAGCTAAAAGAAGAATGGATATCCACGGCACCTCCAACACTGATGTCAAACTCCAGCGAGGACGACACGTTCAGCTCAACCCATTAAACATATTTTACTCATCCCGCCATCAAGTAATCTCGGATGACAGTGTTCAAGAAGGGACTCGGCAACTTGAACCTCTGATTTCAGAGTTTGGTGCGCTCAGCCACAACAAGAGAGGGAACTAGCTTCTAGGTTAGTCAGGATTGCACACGGCCTGTATAGTATCAGCGACAGCCCAAATACGTCCCACACATCTGAAGGAGCTTGATTCTGGCTTGAGATAGGAGTAATCACAGGTTGATTACAGCCTAAAGGCATTTGTAACAACCCATATAATTCTCATTTTGTCAACCAGCAACATAGACAATCATACATAGTGTAATGCCTGGTTCGGATGGCCAGATATATCCGGTCTCACTCGCGTACCAAAGTCCCTAAAAAAGGTTCTCTTCAAATACTTCAGCTCAATTATACTTTCTCTGATGTCTTCAAGAGCTCTGTGTGAGTTTTTCTTTGCTGGAGCTCGGCGAGAAACTTGTGGAGACCATCGATAACACAGTGACCTGACACTATTAACATCAACGATGACATGTGAAAATACCTTGGCTAACCTTGGCATGTATTTCTTTAAGAAAAATAAATCTGTATAGACAGAATTTCCAGCGAGTTGATCTTGCACAACATCAGGCTTGTTAGGATCTGGACGAAAATGCTTCAAAATGCAAAGAGAAATAAATCGTAGGCGCTAAAAATTGCGGACTGGTTGTGCTACCACCATGAAAAACCGTTGAGGACGCCCAATTCCAATTGCAACTCCACATCTAACTCGCATGGTGAGAGAGGGAGCCGAATCTCAGCAAAGCTTATGAAAAAAACGGCCTTCAGCTTCCATAAATCCGTGCAAACTTTACGCCCACGAGCTCAGCTTCCTTTATTCTCCACGCGATCTTCTTTAAACTTTTATTTGAGAGTCCCCAAACCGATTCTCCGCGCACCGAATTCTTCAACAGCGGCTACTGCAGAATTTCCAAGGCCGCGAGTTTCGATCTTACGCCGCCCAAATATTGGGATTGTTTCAATGTTTCAATGAGCCCCTATTGATCCTCTCGTCTTCCTGTGTTGGCGAGCGCGAGTACAGGAAATTTAAGATGGATCCCTGCATCAAACTTTGCAATAATTAGTTGTGAGATCAGAAGCGACTCCGGCGCTGGGAATTGGAAAACCAGAAAGGCGTTGAATTTAATTCAGAGTTTGAATTTGTGGAGAAAAGTAAACGATAATAATGTTGTGCTCCTGGTTTCCGAAACAAGGAAGGAAAGGTTCCGGTTAATGATCTGGACGCTTCTAAAGATGGGGATTTTGCGCTATCAGACTTGGTGAATTGTAAAATTTATCTCCGAGGTCGGTTGAGGGCATTGTTTATTCATAGATTGAAGGGCGGCCAGGTGTTTGCAGGGTCCGTTATGGGTTCTGTATTTTTAGAATCAACGGAGAATACGAGCGCAGGTACAGAGAGCAAATTATATCAGGACAGAGGCAGCGCAGCACTGGAAGGACAGAGGGGCGTTTTGTATGCAGAGAGCAGCTACAGGAGCAGCGTTCAGACCAGAGATGTCAGATTATGAGAGATAGCAGAAGGCAGTGGATAGAGGTCAGGTAACGCAGAACTGACACTGACATATATGGAGACCACAAAAACAAGTGGCTCAAATTGGAGCAAGACCAGCAATCGCCTGCTCTGATACCATGTTAAACACACATGGTGAGCGAGAACAAATAGGAAAGATAAATCATGCAGTACAATTTTTATTCACAAATGATACATATTTATAGTACATGTGGTGACCGTTGGGATTCACATCCCAAGGTCCCTTGGACTACTTAGTCTGTTCGGCTTCCACACTAACCCATTAAGGATTAGGTGTCCAACAAAGATAAAAATATAATGTTCATGGAAATATAATGTGTATATAACAAAATTAAACACTGCTTAAATATAATTTGATTGCTCCAATTTTGTCTTAACAAATTATTGTAAAATATTAAAATGAAATATATTATATATAACAAAAATTATAATCGTGTTATAATATTGTAATTATGAGTTATATGGTAGAATGTAATTTTAAAACAATAATTTATCTTCGAATTTTTTAAAATTATATTAATAAATTAATAGTAAAAACTTGGCTTTGATTTAATTTGATTGATTGATTTATTTATTGAGTATCTAGAGGAATCGACAATTGGGTTGGGCTTGAACTTGTGTGAGACTAGGTGGATTACCATTTTAATCTTTAGTTGAAACCTACACATAGTCCAAATGGTAAATTAAAGAGGTTTGACATGGGGTTGATTCGAAATAGCCTCTTAGGGAGATTCGAGACAAGTCCACATGGCCCACATCGTAAATCAATGAGATTTGAACCTCAAACTTCACATACCACTATAAACTCTACGTGAATCTACATGGCCCACATCATAAATCAATGAGATTTGAACCACCTCAAACTTCACATACCGCTATAAACTCTAGGTGAATCTACATGGCCCACATCGTAAATCAATGAGAATTATATTAATAAATTAATAGTAAAAACTTAGCTCTGATTTAATTTGACTTATTTATTGAGTATCTAGAGGAATCAGCAATTGGGTTGGGCTTGAACTTGTGTGAGACTAGGTGGATTGCCATTTTAATCTTTAGTTGAAACCCACGCATAGTCCAAATGGTAAATTAAAGAGGTTTGACATGGGGTCGATTTGAAATAGCCTCTTAGGGAGATTCGAGACAAGTCCACATGGCCCACATTGTAAATCAATGAGATTTGAACCTCAAACTTCACACACCACTATAAACTCTAGGTGAATCTACATGGCCCACATCGTAAATCAATGAGATTTGAACCACCTCAAACTTCACATACCACTATAAATTATAGGTGAATCTACATGGCCCACATTGTAAATCAATGAGATTTGAACCTCAAACCTCAAACGAGGATCACCAATAAAATTAACCTTGAAAGAATTTGATTTGAAAATTATTAGTATTATTTTTTGTCAGTTAAACACCCACGAGGGATTTGAACCTTGATTTTCATAATTTTTATATTTATTTATAAGATAGTGATTTCCAATTAAACTACCGAAGGCTAAGAAATTATAATTAAATATTTGAATTTTTTAATTATAACTCATATTTGAATTTTTTATTATAATTAAATATGTGTATTAATTAGGGAAATAAAAGAAAAAATCAAAAAGAGGAGTGGGCACGTCGATGTATTCAAGAAAACACAGAAGTTTTTAATATCAGTCGTTCGATATGGATAGGTGGAAACCAATATGACCCGTTCGATGTGGGGATGTGACTAGTATAATATCATCTCATCTGGGTCTACATAACATCTTTATCCTGATGAATGTGTTGCAACTGTGTGTTTTTTTTTGTTTGCTCTATAATTTCCACCTCTGCATTCCTAAGAATTGAATATTTTAAGGTAATCCAATAGGGCGCTGGAATTTCAAGAATTTCATGATTTGCATCTTTGGAACTTAATTGAATATTTATTTGTGTTTATGATATGGTCTTTCATACTCATACAGTGTGTGGTCTGCTACTACGAATTTCCGAGATAGAATTTCCATCACCATCAACTATTTGCTGCAGAATAATTATTGTACTCCACTCTTCTTTTTCTCATATGATATCAATGCATAATCATTTTTTTGCTGCAGATAATGAGGTAGGATTAGTTACATACCATTGGGATGAATCAATAATTATTTTATTTTCCATGATTTCAAATGGGCAGTTTAGTTTCAAAGAGTTCTAGCTAGTCGTATTAATTAAACAGTCAATAATTATTTTCCATGATTTCAAGTGGGTAGTTTAGTTTCAAAGAGTTTTCACTAGCTGTATTTATTAGGAGTGTTAGAGGATGAATGGTATGTATTTCCTTATTTCATGTGCAATTTTATTTCAGAGAGTTTCAGTGAGCCATTTTCGTTATTTAGGAATACTTAGAGGAGATAGGATATGTATATCACAAAAAAGAATCAATCAATTCGAATAGAGTTTGTTTATTCTTTATCCTTTATTCATACAATATTAGTGACATTTCATATCTTCTAGTACAGTATGATTAAACATTGGAATTTATATTTGTAACTATAAATGCGGATAAAACATTGTATATTTTGTTATAAATAACTATTCAGTGCACCTCATTGTGGGTTCATACTTCATTTGATCTTTAATTGGAATGGGTTTCCTCTTTTACAAGTGATCCATCTAGAAGAAGCAGAAAACCAGAGCTCATTCAATCAAAAGAAAGCACCATATTTTTTTGGTTTAACTAATGTTTATTGTTCAGGGTATAGTTCCGCCTATTTTCTTGTTTAAATTTCATTCGATCTAATCTAGAAAAATGGAAAGAGTGGAGTTCATGCAATGTAAAAATGGGCCCCATTTTTGTTGTTTTCGAATATTTTGCTTATGGTAGTTGATTAACTTTTTTAATGTGTGCTTAATCTAGGTAGTCTTTTTTTCGTTTTTATTTTTTTATCATAACCAACCCTGCTCTCTTTTTGGTATTGTTCTCTCTTTGTTGTGGGATAGTGGGATGGGTGGGATTGTTGGTTCACTGGGATGTTATCTCCTCCCTCGAGTTTCAAATTCCAAAGGGACACTTTTGGCCCCTTACCTATGGATTCTTAGTTGTTGGTAAGTCATTAGTTTCTGGTATATCTGGCGTGCGAACCTTGCTCAAATTAATTACCGATTCACCATGACTAAATAAAAGTAAAAATTACTCTCTTTTTCATGTACCTGTGGGGTCTATCGATTCAAGAATGGGTTGGATTTTTTCGGTTTCTTAATATTTTACTTCTGTTAGTTGAGCGAACTTTTTTTAGTTTGTGGTTGAGAGCTGTGTATGACAGTCCAATCCTTTCTTCAACTTATTTTTGTTGGCAGTGACCCACCTAGTTTTCTATTTTATATGTTTTGCATTAATTGGACTCTTTTGCTCTTTCATTTTATCTAAAACAATAGTTGTAGGGTTCACTCTAGCAACAACCAATGCCAACACTGAACTCTAATATAATCAGGGTATTATTGGTTGGTTTAAATTTAATACAAATATAAATTTCTTTGAATATACATATGGTTCATTCCGCACTATAGATGAATTAATTGACTCAACAAGGAATTCAACTGTTATTTTTGTGCCAGTTGAACGAACGACATAGTCATTTCATTTAATCTCCATCTTCTCTACTTAATGGTAGCATAGTGCAGTGTTATTCGTACTGGACACACAATGGATGAATTAAATTCACTTTGGTTGAATTTGATTTTCCAGTTGAATGAACAGTGAATTCATTTCATTTTGTTTTCATCTTATCTTTAAGATAAGCTGCAACTTAATTGGATGCATCTATTCCTTCTACCCATGTCGATTATCAACAAGATTGACTCTATTCTGACCAAATTCCTCTAGGTTGGTTGTGGAAACAAAGCTAAATTTCATCTAATTAAACTCTCCTTCATCTGCATATCGATAGAGGAAGGAGGTTGGGGCATTAAAGATACTAAGTATTTCAACATGGGTCTTCTAACTAAGAATTTATGGAGGGTGTTTATGTGATTTGGTACTTGGCATGAAATCATTAGAGGAAAATATATTAATAACGCAAATATCGAAGAGTGGGTTCTAGCTAAGGCGCCGGAGAAGAAGGGAGCCTCATTTATTTGTCATAGTTTGAAGAAAACTAAGTCATGGTTGTGCAACAACCTCAAATGGAAGGTTGTTTGTGGTAACAAAATATCAGTGGGGTTGGACGCCATCATTGGATTGGAAGGTGCACACTATCTATCGCCCCCTTGATACTCTTCCTACAAGAATGAGGACGTTCCTCCCTAGTTGATATTGACACTCCACAAAGCGTTGGATTTTCATCCACCCACTAGTTACACACTATCAAGTTGGATATCCCTCCAGATCTGGTATATGAATGGGAGTGCTACCATTATTATTTATGCCAAGCAAGGATTGCATTATCAAAGCAAGATGACATACTCACTTGTGATGATTGCTCAAATAATAGTTCCATCTCTACTAAGGAGGTTGCAAATGCTTCATCTCGCTTGTATTCCATAATTGTATCCTCACATGGGATAATTTAGTCAATATAGGATTCATTGGGCTAGGGCTATGTCCACTATGCAGATCAACGGATGAGGAGGTGAACCATCTATATCTGAACTACCCTTTTTTTATCTCTATATAGGTGAGGTCTCTAATATACTTCGGATCAATTTGTTGGTGGATAGCTCATCTATTGTTGCATGCCTACAAAGTTGGCCTCTCCACAATCAAGTTTACAGGGCTCTTACACTATATATCTATTGGGGAATTTTGTGAAGTAGGAATTCCATCACTTTTTATAACAAACCTCCAAATTTGTGGTTCACTACCCTGTTCATAACGACCTATTTTATGGAGATTGGCCCTTGGAGACCTACCAATCACACCCGTTGTTGGTCATTCAAGAATCTTGAGAATATCTTCTCAATTGGATTTTTTAATGGTGTTGTTGTGAATGGGGGGTGTGGGTGTGTAACTATTATCAGTTTCAGTCCTGCTATGGCCTATCACTTCTACTAGTCATGGGGATTTGCCCACAATGTTCGAGTAGAGGTGTTCGCATTGTGGGGGGTGATTTGATGTGCCTCGTGGCCGGATATTGAGCAGATCTTGATTGCATGAGATTTGAAGATAGCTATTGATTGGGCCGATGGTCAATCATCACTAACATACCCTTCTCTTATACATTGGATGGAGCAAATCCAGGCCATGTCTGCCTCCTTTCCTTCCATTTCATTCTGCCAGATTTTCAGGGAGCAGAATTATTTGGTGGACATCCTTTCCAATTGAGGAGCTTCTGTCAAGGCACAGAAAATGTGCATTAAAAATCTAGTCAATGACTCTATTAGCAACTCAAGGTATTTTTTGTTTTGATGGGTGTATCTTTCCCTGCGAGTTTTTTTGTCAATTTTCTTTCACAGGATACATTTTTGGGAGGTCTTTGTAGGATGTTAGACTTTTAGTTCAAGATTCCCAATTTGATGGTCTTGCTAGACATTTTGACATTTGGTTATTTTTACTCTGTCTTTTGTTAAATTACTTCTTGCACATTTTGTCTCGTTTCTATCTTTTGAGTTAATTAGAGGACATTGTAGCTTACTAAATCTATGGGCATGTAACTGTCTTTTGATTATTAATAAAAATTGTTTTTTTGTCTTGAAAAAAAATTGCAACATAATTTACAACAAATTGATAACATAAATTCTAATTATAAAAATTTGCATAATCAAATATTATAAACATTTGTTTTCTAACATTTTTATAATTTGTTTACATATCATTAAATAATAAACCTATCAAACTCCACTCATAATTTGTTTACATATTATTTAGATAAAAATAAACATATTCCAAATGTATGCTTAAGAAATTTTTGAAAAGTTTGAATGTGCTATCCTTTGTTAGTCTTCATTTGCTTTGAGAGTTTAAGTCAAAGTATAAACACCAAAGTGACCATTAATACAGTATTTATGTTTTAATTTTTTTCGTAAATATTATTTTTATAATTAGTTAATTAATGAAAATTTATATTTTATATATTATTTATATAATAATTATGATTATCTCATTAAAATAATTGCGCACTTTTGTTTTCTTGTTTTAATTAACCAATCGGGAACCGTCCATGTAGAGTCCATAATACGAAACCAACCCTGAACTCTAGTCTGATTTTTAAATTAATTAGAGCATGTAGCACACTAATTCAGATTCTACTTGTCTGCCGATAACCACGAATTAATTGAATTTACGAGGAATTCATTCCGTTTCTTCTTCACCTTAACTTTGAATATGTTATTATTTTCAATATTTACATCATTTATTTGCATATCATTTTTTAAATAATATATTTTATTATTAGACTCCACTGAGGGAAGAAACAAAGCATTCCACATGCATGCGTCACTAATCTACCATAAGGAGTAAAAAGAGATAAAGGAGCTTTTAGAGTTCCCTCTGTTTGTAATTATTATGATTTCAGAGATATATTATGACTTCAGAGATATAGGCAATTTTATATTTGTGTAAATTTAATGGGAGTTTAATATCACGAGTTTTGATTATATTGGTCATTTTAAGAATTTTATATTTTTAATGGTAATGGTACTTATAATTTTTGAGTTTTTGAGTTTTTAAAATACAAAGGGTGTAATTAGTATCGTTAATGTTATATAGTTTATATTAATATTATTTTAGTCATACAAATAATATTAATTTGTTTTTTAATATTATTAATATAAATATATGATTATAGTCATATAATTTCAATTCAAAATACTAGTTGTGAGTCTTGATGAATTATATATGTATAATTTGTTTTGCCATTAAATCTCTAGGTAGACTAATTCCCGACACTATGGAGTTAATAAAGTAATTTTTATAGAGTTAATATTTTTAGTTTTTAGATAGACTTGATGCATATGGTTGAAAACTAGGTTTAGCTTAGGTTGTTGGGAAATGAGAATTATCCTCCCCACCCAAGTGCAATTTTCACAAGTGACATGTTGAAATGTTAATGAATATATTGTTGTAATGGTCTTAAACCTTGTGATGACAAATCTTCGAACTTGTGCAAAATGTAGTGTTGTCATCATCATAAAAAAGACCGATACTTATGGCTTAGTTAATTGTCTGAATGTTATTCCCTACATTATAATTGTTATAAGGTGGTGTAGAAGTTTATTTCAGTGCTAAGTTCTAGTGGTGAGTTTGGAACATGGTTATTTTGGTGCTAAGCTTAGGTGGTGAGTTAGCAATGAACATGGTTATGATCAATGACTTGGCAATGAATGGTCGAGATATCAAATTGATGGTTGGACCTTTGGCGCACCTTGCTATGCGGGACCAATAAAAAACTATTACATTTGATTACTTGGTTCAATGTGTAGGAAAAACCATTTAACTAAATTAATTTAGTGGAGTATCCCTTGACATGCTTTAGCTTCATGTTTATTAATGGGCCCACAACTTTGCCCTTCTACCTTGCTTTTTACCTCTTCGATTTTTTCCATTCTTTGATTCCTTTTATATTTTTGAATTTGTAAATTATTCTATGTTATTTTGCTTCATTTATTTAATATGATGATGATGATGATGATAATGGTTATTGTCCACTCAAACCAAATTGGTCTATCGGACCTATAATTTTCTTAATTGTCTTCCAACTTTTTTTATCTTGCATCTCCTTCATCTCTTCTGGTTCTTGGGACATTGGTGTCTTAGCTTCGCGATATACTGTGTTCGTCCTTTTGAAGATAGTCGAAGAAGAAATTTGGAGATCTGCTTCGCTGTTAAATGAAGATTTATTTTGTGTGGTATTTGAATCCTCATCACTGCTTGAGGGGTTATCAAGTTCACTTTTTTGTTGTTGGGCGGGGCTTTCTCTCTGCTTGTCTTGAGAGTTGTTTCTTTCTTGCCTGATTTCTTGTGATTCAGATTTTTCTCTAGAGTATTCTTCTTTGATGACAGTGTAGTGTTCTTTTTGTGCTCCTTCCCACCAAGTAGATCTGTGGTGGTTTTTTCTGGCAAAATTTTTCTGGGAGGCTTTTGGGCAATTTTTGGCTAGATGGCCTATCTCAAAGCAGGATCGACATCGGAAGAGGAAACTTTCATAATCGAGTTTCTGGTTCCACACATAGTCTTTACTTGTTAGGTTTATTTCCGCTGGGAATCTGGCGCTGAAGTCCATTTCCACACAAATGCGTGCATAGGTGGTTCTAGCATATTCCTCTATTTCTGGGCACCTGCAGTAAAATTTCCCAATTGCATTTCCAATGGCTTTTAGCAAGGAGAGATTTCAGAGATGCAAGGGTAGGCTTGGCAATCTCACCCAAATTGGCACTGAGGTTATGACTGCTATTGAGGGATCGAATGATGGGTTCCATGGCTTTATGAATAGGCCTTAGTTTTCCCAAAATCAAGGGCTGGAATCTAGAATACATTGTCTGCTTTCAGGATTTTCAAAATCTACTATAAAGAAACCCCTAGCATAGGGGTAGATATTAATTTCATAGGAAATGATAGGCTTCCATACCTCCGAGATCCAATTGTGGAGAGCTATCAGTCGCGGCCAAAAACCATTAAACCGGCAGATTAGGGCACTTTCAGAAAACTTCAAAGCCTCATCGAGTGAGGCCTGGACCACCTGGACAGTGGGAGCTGGGGCTTCACTGACGATATGGGCAGGAGCTTGCCCTCCATAAGCGGATGGAACTGAACCAGCAACTATTTTCGCAAAGCCCAGAGCCATATTTTACTTGCCCATAGAACCCAGCCGCAGAGAAATAAGGGAGAAGATTAGATCTAGATTTAGCCACAGAAAATTAGATCTAGAACCCAACCGCAAAGTTAGATCTAGATCTAGCTGCAGAAAGTTAGAACCTAGCCAGCGAAGCCCTGAAAATCTCGAACGTCAAACAAATTCCACGCCAAAGAGTTTTGAACGTATTGTAGGGATTTGCCAGGGTTTTCAAAGTTTCATTCATGGAGTGCCTGAAGACTTCCCAGGTTTGACGACATACAAATTAGACAAACCCTCGAGCCAATAACCTTCGTCCTCTCAAGACCTGTTGTCGAAGTTGAGCTCATAACTCACAGGATCATATTGGAATCTCGAGGGCTTGCACCTACAAATGGTGTTGCCATCCATCTTAAACTTTTGATCTGCTGCAACATCTTCCAACATCAACAATGACACTCTCTGGCCTGTTTGACGTTGTTCTAGCCCTTGCACCACCAATTCTGAGAGTCCCCGTTCATGGAATCCGCCCTGTCGTTCGATCGCTTAACCTTCTGAAACCATGAGGGCCGAATGATTGAGAGCTTGTCATCTAACCCGCGGCAGAAACAATAGGAGAAAAGCAGGTCGTCGAATGTCAGAGCTCATTGTCTGACCCGCGGCAGAAAAGCAAGCTGTCAAATGTCATAGCTTGTCATCTTACCCGCGGCAGAAACAACAGGATACAACTCGAACACTATTTTTCTCTTTCATGAGTTTATGTCACGTTAATCTATACTATTTTATGGGTTTTTCATGGAACGTAGAATTTATTTTTCTTGTTTTTCACACAATAAAGCGTCCTTTTTGCTAAATTATTGAACCCACCCATTGGCACATTTGGCTTTCCCTTTCCCAATAAATATGACACATTTCCTTTAGGTTAGGGTTTTGTTTCCTTTTCTTGATCCTTCAATTCATGTTAGGAATCATTTCCTCCCCTTGGATCTTTTTAATACACTTTTCCTTACATTTTCATGATTGTTCATTGAATCCTTACTCCCTTCTTTGAAATTTTTACCCTCTCTTTTGCTTTATACTTTTTGTAGCTTATTTGGTTATCCATGGTTCCCACACTTTTATTCATTGTTTTATTTTAAAATCCTAGGAATGAAGGAGTCACATGGGGACCTCCATGGCTTCCATCTTAACAATTTTACAAAAGTATCCACATTCTCCACTGTTTACATAAGTTCATGCCCATTATTTGTTTCCATAATGAAGATAACCCTTTTTTAATGGAGGTTCAATTAGGGTTCTATTGACAAGTTGGAATGTACCACCAACAGCTAGGGGATCTCCCTGATGAAGAATCCCAATAATATTCTACATTGTTTGGTTTAGGAGTCCAATCTGGTATGTAGGCCGAACTGCCATTCTATTGTTTGATGATAGCCTTGGATGAAGCAGAGAGTATGAGCTGAAAGAGAATGAATGAGACTTCAAAAAATGCAAGTCAGCAACCGATGAGTATCAAATAAAATAAATCCCATGAATAGTAACAACATAATTACAAAGAATAAACCTAAAGAAAAGTAATGTTAGCAGGACCTTAAATGAGATTCACACATATATATATAAGTAGGCTATCGATCATGAACAAGTTCGTAGTCAATAATCACATAAATCATAAGTAAGCGCATAGTCTAGAATGATATAATTCCAACATAAAAAACATAGTATAAAAAAAATAATAATAATAATAAATTACCGACATAAGCATAATGAACACATAACATATACCATCCATGTTATGCAAGAAAATTCTTACAGCACAGGAATACATATGAAGAGACAACACACCAAAGCTCATAGGAACTTATGTTTCATTAAGCTAATAATATTCATGGCACCATCATACATGATCTCCATCAAATCCAAATGTGGAAATAGACAATTAATTTGTGCATTCCCTAAAAGGTCTTGAGTTCTCCAAATCATATATACAGAAACAAGTCCAAAGCTTAAAAGTCCATTACAATGTGTCATGAGGGTATACTTATAGAAAGGAGGGTGACTTTTGGTCTACCCGTGAATCTTGTACTTTCTCATGAGATTTCAAATCCTACTTGATTCTACTATATCCTACATTTTTTATTTACAACAAAATAAATTGATCCTACTCTACCAACTTAGTAATAGATAATTTTGGGACATCTATATGCAATTGCTCCACGAGGTAGGTGCACCAAATCTTGTACTTAGCAGCTATTGTGGCCACCTTTTGTTTCTCTTCATCATGTCTGTGGATGCAGTCAAGGGAATCTGGAATGAGAGTGATTTTATTGACCTTGATTTGATTGGATAGAGTTACCAACTTTGTATACATCCTCACTAGCTCCACTACATACCGTGTGTTTTTTTTTTCGTGACCTGTAGGTCTACTGTGCTGGAAGCTTGCCTGAGAGGGTCGAGGAATGCTTGAATCTCATGTAGGATTTCCTCTTGCTTCCTTACTTTTCCAACTTCTCCAATGGAAGGAACCCCATGAACATCAATCACAGACTCCAACCCACTCAGAAAATGTCTATAGGAGGCAAGAACCTTGTCAACATCCCTAGCCAACTTATCCCATGATTCGATATCTGGGCTATCTCATTCTGGGTGGTTATCCAATCCTTGTTTGGGAGAATTGGTGGTGCCCCTGGATACTTGTTATCCCACTCATGAATGTTGTTGAGAGTTGTGGTAGCTTTTTTTAGCATGTCATACTTTTCCTTCGTGTCAGTCTATATGGCTAGGATATGAGACATGATATGATGTATCTTCGACATCTCCTCATATACCACCACCATAGCTTCTCTCAGGGTCTCAACTTCCTACTTGATTGATGTTTGTAGTTATTTTTTGCTTGAGTGAGCAAGGCACAAGCCTTTATTTTCTTCCTCGAGCCTTTTCCTGCCTTCTTCTACCTTGGTAGCTCTCTACTTAGATGCGTAGAGCTTTCCCTGATGTTTTGTGATATGCTTGCTCATTCTTCCTACATTTAACTCAGTCACGAATACAAAGTTAGTTTTGATCGAAGCAATAATATTGGTATTTCATGTAGTGTCTAAGACAATATCTTTCTCTGTGGTCTCGGACAGAGGTTCTATAGAGTTCCTCGCATAATATTTCCTTCTTTCTTGAATAATCTTAGGATTGACTTGGTCAAAAGTAAGTCTTGTGAGATCCAATACTTCCTCCTCTACCTTAGCAGGAATGCCCAATTCCTTAAGGGGTAATTTCCCTCTAGCAACGAGGGTGGGTGAAGGAATATCTAAAGGAGGAAGTTCAGCCCGTGTGTCAAACTCTTGGTGTTCTTGTTGGAGATATTTCTTTTTTTTTTGTTGATGTCTTCCTATATTTTCTTCAGCGCCTCATCTTCCTGCTTCCTTTTTTCCTCATTTTCCTTCCTCCTCTGTTCCTCTTCTATCCTTTTCTTTTCCTACTTGTGCCTCTTCTTTAGTTCTTCCTATTACTTACGTGTCCTTTCCAGGTCCTCTTTATCTTGCCTCTCCTTTTACTTTTCTTCTTGGACACATCGCTTCTCTTCCTCCTTTTTACATCGTTCTTCCTCTTGCTTCTTCTTCCTTCTTTCTTCTTCACATTGTTGCTCCTAAAGGTCCTCAAGCTGCTAATTATCTGATTTATGTGACTTCCTTACCTCTTCTTCTATTTTCCTTTTCAAATCCTATTTTTACCTAACTAGAGTCGCATTTCTTTCTTCCAGAGTTTCACCATATTCATCTTCCTATTTTTCGCTTGGAGGGTCTCATGGTTCCTCACTTCTATGTCTTTTAAATTTCCCACCTACCTTTTATCTCTCCCGTTTTCTCCATAGCAAGGCGGACCTAGTTTGTAGCCTTATGTTCAACTAGGAATGTTCAGCTTGCTCGTCTTCCTTTTCTTGTTACTCGCTTGGCCTGAATTCTCTGGTTGCATTGTACCAATTCTTGACTTTATCTTCATGACACTACTTGGTATTTGGGTATGACCAATTAAAGTTATATTTCTTAGAATGTGTTGCTACCATCCTTTTGGGGTCATGTGTACAGTGACTTAAGGTCACAAAATGAAATCCCTTCATCTCCTTGGCCTTTGCTTCAACTTTTGTAAAGCTTTCAACAGTATATGCCCCAATAGTGAGAGGGAAGGCGGGCCAAGGATTTTTCTTTCCCTTATTCAGTGTCTTTGAGAATCATGTAGTCATCTGGTAACATATTTCCTGCCACAGTAATTTGTATATGGTGAACCTCGAAGGTACATGAGGAGGTTTGTATGAGTGGAAGACCATGATAAACGTGCCCTCCTAGATGGGAAACCAAAGCGCTACTTTGGTAATCATTTTCATAGCTCTCTTTGACATGCAAGGAGGGTCTTCTCCAAAGAGAAACTGGTATAAAGGGGCGATGAATGATTCAGAGGCGGATGCATGCACACTTTTATAGCCTATGTCCCAAAATATCTTATAATGTTGATGCACGCATTTTTCTGTAGTTGTTGTTCAGTTATAACTCTAATTTTTGAAATGACACCTTACACATACCGCATCTAACAGGTATGATGCAATATAGAATTCAGGGGGTTGATTTTCCTCAGGATACTTCATTGCATGTATGTTGGTCTTCAATGCGGAAGCCAGGATGCTTTCCAAGTTGAATATTATGCCTCTAGTGGCTACAACGTACATAAGAGGGACCCAGGTTCTGAGAAAGGTATCAAGGTAAGGCCTCTCGTATAATCGATTCATCATTGCAGCCAAGAGTTGGTAGCTTTCTTAAGGCCTTATGTCATGTACACTTGATCATTTTTTTACCCAAAACTTAGAAGGGTCTTGCCACCAAGACCTTAAAATGTCCTTTGTTTGTACCAAGATGTCTTACAACCACTTGGTATTAAAGATCTCTTGCTTCTTTGGAAACCTGTAATAAGTAGCAATGTTTGTAGAAGAGATAACTGTGAAGGCCTCACCTATATGGTTCCTTACCACCCATCGATCTGGGTTAGTATTTTGTATAATCCAATCGATAGTCTCTGCACACGGGAAGATAGGCCGATTTGAGGCCACTTTATGGAACCTAGACCTCTTGATGTTGAGGTATACCTAGAAGTATTCATGGTCCTCAGGGATATTTGTCTTAGAAAATTTTTCATATATGTCAGACCAGAAGAGTTTTGTAGTCTTGTTGATCTTGCATGCAGTATCCCTATAGATAGGAGGAGGTGGGCATTAGTATCCTTCCTGGATACTTCTTTCAATGCTCTTACAATAAGGCTTTCCTATTGGAGGTGCCATCTCTCCAAATAAAATAAAAATGAAATTCACTCGAGGTCATCATTGCCTGACATGTCAAACAAGAAATCCCATGATGAGAGAGATGACATGAATAACGTAAAACAAAATAAAATCGTGAGAAGAGCTTCAAAATGTGGGAAAGAATCTCAGGCTAGAGTTCTTCTCAAAGGGGGGTCGCTGGGTTGTGGGGTAGGAGTCGTCACAGGGTCGGGTTAGTCACAAGGTCGCAGGGTCGCAGGATAAGAGAGGTCACGAGGACAAACTAGTCGCAAGCTCACAATGTTTGACCTATTGCGCTTTTTGTTCATGTGACCTGTTCTTTAGGGTAGTTTGGTGGAGGAGTCAAAGCTCGAAATGTGACCTTGGGGCTTTACTGGATCCAAAACCTACGTTACTGAGAAGTAAAAAATTACTGGGTCAGAGGTGGAATTACTTACCTAGGTAAAGTGGGTGTTAGATAAGTGAATGCTAAACTGGAGGGTTGTAAGGGCAAAATGATTTTAGAGAGACTGTGGAAGGGTAGAGAAAACCCTCAACATTAGGGAAGGTGCAGAATTAGAAGGTAGAGGATGACAAATGGTAAAGAATAATGATTACAGGGGAGAGGAAGGGTCACCTACCTAGAGGTAGTCATGTGCCTCTCTCAGTCGCCCAACATTTCTGCCTCTTGAGCGCTCCAGTGAAATAAACAAATGAACTAAAAAAGTGAACGATTTAAATAGAAAAGGTCGCATGTGTGGGGTCCAAGAGGTCGCCAAGTCACATATATCACGAGGTCGAACACATTTGTCATCATCTCTTGCGACTTAGTGACCTCTAAGGAAGAGATTGCGTAGTCGCATGGGAAGAGGGATCGTGAGTTTCGAGCCCTAGGAAGAGACTATGTTTTGACCTGGCAAGCCAGTCACATAGTCGCATGATCGCAAGGAAATGAAGGTCGTGAAATTTTAAGTTAAGTATCGAACTAAATTATGACCTTGCGACTTCACTTGGTTAAGGAACAACTTTTGAAAAGGAAGGTTGTAGGTCGTTGTTTTCAACTACATGAAAGCTCATTTTGTGTGACCTACAACTTAGGCAGAAGATAAACCTTAAATCCCATAGAATTTGACTTTTGTGGGGACCAAGGAGACTTGGCTTACTGCCAGAATGTCAAGGTGAGGTTTAACGGTAAGTAAAACTTGTTGCAGGGGTCCCAAAATTTTGAAAGGGTGGAAATTTTGGAGGGTCGTTGCAGCGGCTACTACAAGTTCTTACTTTCATTTCTTGGTTGTGATTCAAAACTTAGCATCCTTAGATGATGTTGCCGCTCCTTTCAAGTATCATTGATCTGAATGGAAAATGGCATCCATCCATGGTATCTACCCATGTTATTGTAAATCAATAAAGTATAAATAGCGGGCCTTACTTTTTAAGAGGACAGATATGTCCACCATGATGTAGCGATAAGGATTTTTCTATTTAATAAAGAATGATATTAGTTTCATATGGTGTTCACTATGTGACTTTTCTGTTTTAATGTTTTCTAATAATATTTTAATTATGTGTTTCTCCCCATTCTCTTAGGATTCAATTCTACCAAATCTTGTGCCTCCCCGCAAGATTTGGATCAATGGTATGAGATCCAGGTTAGAACTCCATAACAACTAGGGTTTCAACGAAATGTGGTTGCATGTTAAAGGGTAAAGATGCAGAATTCATTTGCATATTTTCTAGGGAAGCTTAGATGGGTCTTTCTATTGTTACCATTTTTCTAGTAGTATACCCAATGGTGAGCTCCAAACAATTATCACGAGATGAAATTCCATTTAGAATGGGATTGTTAGTTTTGTTAGTTGGAGATTGTTGATACTCTCTCAACCAAAATGCCCTAGTTTAGAATTAGTTGGATCTAGTTTCAAATATATATATGTATCATATTTGTACTTGAATATGTGAAAAATACTTTGTGGTGTGCAAATAAAATTTCTCAGTTGGTATGAGAACCCTTTTCGACCTAAATCACTCACGAGAGGGCCCAAGAGAATGATAGTATGTAAAATTGATATAGATTAGATTAGTTGTGTGAATAGTTTCTTCTATGTTTTAGCGAATGGAGATCTACGTATGAAAAAAGTGATACATGTGAAGGGAAAACAACACATAATATCTAGGGTTTTGTGTTGGTGCCATCACCAAATGTGTACAACCACCATGGCATTTCTAAGGTTTCTATGATTTTTATGCCCTGACCTCGATCAACATGTAAATACATTATTGTTTAGGTCACTTCCCATTTTTCTAATAAAAAGATGAATATGTAATTCATGTTTAAGGGAATCCTTGGCACTATGACATGCACTTTTTGAACTAAGAATATTTATTTTTAGTGTTGGGTATCGAAATATCGACCTACAAGTTATTCGTGAGACATTTTTAGTGGTTTTCTCTTGTTGGCGTACCATGTTCTCACTTCCACACATGCACATAAATGAGAGACACTTTCTTTAATGATCGAATTTTAATGAGCCAGAGGCATGGGATTCGCATAGATCTCACCCTTGCTAAAAAAATTGGCAGTTCAAAATTGTATAGCTCCAAATAGATACATATTTATAATTTCCTTCCAATGGAATTTTTGGTTCATCTTTTAGGCTACCTGATCATTCCCTGATGTATATTCCTATATAATATTTATTGAAAGGTTTTTTTTATGATTGTACTCTTAGAGAGGTGGCCCATATTTTTCGCCATTTTATTGGTTATAATAAAATCAGAGTCCTACATAAGGAACTTAGAGGTTGACCATCCATATGAGGAGTCTGCATTGTGTAGAGAGTATATCGATATAACGAGATTCATGGATGGGTCTCTTGAATAACCTATTAATGTAAAGAACCAACATGTGAGGAAGTTTGCGTTGGAGATGCATAATGGCGTGTGGAATTGTACATTGAATTACTAAGGTGAGGTTTTGTTTGAAGCACAGGGGAAAGGAAATAATAATGCATACTCCAGATCTACCTGCTCATATGGGTCAGTCGTGATGCAACATACAACAAGTGAACTACACCATATAATTTTTTCAAACTCTTAGACATGCATGATTGAAGGGGTCTTATTATTTGGACCAGAATGTACTTGCATAGTTTAAAGCATTTGAATGTTGACTACTTAGTATTCACTAGTAACAAAATATGAACAACCAGTGATATTGAACAAGGTAACATAAACCATTAGTTATTTTTGTATGAGGTGCCACAAGAACACTCACTAGTTCGATTGTGTCTACAAGTATGTTACTTTCTATGGTTCTTGAAGGATGTGGTGACCCAAGAACAACCATTGTTGGTTATAATTTGTATGCTAGTGATTTTGTGTTAAGCATGTCACTTTGTAAGACTGGTTGTTGGATACATTCAATATTCAAACAACTTTCATATATGACTGATGTATGCAGTGCACTATGTCTTCGTCAAATGGAATTTTTTGAATATAATGATTAAGTATGGAGTTTGCTTCCCTAGCACAATAGCCTATAGAAAGCATGTTAAGAAGCATCGATAATACAAATATTTAATGATGGTTAGAGCAAATTTTGTCTTAAATGTCTCATGTGGTAAGCTTGAAGTTGTGGTGGAGAAAGAGCATAGTATGTGAGATGTCTTAGTGGGTGAAATTGCTAATGATGACCAAGTCAAAGAGACAACATTGTTGTAATTTTAATATTGTTATTTATGAATTTAGTATTGTTATGTGTAATGTAAGAATTAAGGGAGGTTGTTGAAGATAATGCTTTCATTAATGTAGTATGCTTATATTAGAATTGGTTTCGAGTTGGTTTGGGTGGTTGGAGATTGTTGAGATATTATGTCAACCACAATCTCCTAATTTAGAATTAGTTGGATCTAGTTCCAATTATATATATGTATCATATTCGTAATTGAATATGTGAAAAATATTTTGCGGTGTGCAAATAATATAACCTAGTAAAGCCTTATACCTGGTGGACTCAAATTAGATTCTAATTATAAATGTAAATATTAAATTTAAGTTATTATATTTTAATTATATTTATAGGTAAAAATTATGTATTTTTCATTAATGAATTATATATATATATATATTATATAATAATATAAATAATATATATATATAAAGTTTGAACTAATAACCTTAACGTAAACGATAGTCTTACGGTTTATATACAATCATCATCTATCAAAATTATATGAAAAATAAAAATATATATCATTTTTTGAATACTAATTTAAGTTATTTATTTCTTTAAAGACAATAAATAAAAAATATTTATTTTTCTTTTATGTTGATTAAATCAAGGTGTATAGTAAAAAGTAATATATTTATAGATTTTGGATTGAGTTTATTTTGTTCACCACATTTTAATGGAATGTGTTTGTAATGTGTTTGATTGTACTTTTTGCTAAATCTTGAGATCCACTCATTGACACATTTTTCTTTCCCTTTTCCAAAAAATTAGGCACATTTCTTTAAGTTTATGGTTCTTTTCTTTTTCTTGATACTTCAACTCATGTTGGGACTTGACTCCTCCCCTTGAGACTTTTTAATGCATATTTCCTTTCATTTTCATTATTGTTCATGGAACCCTTACCCTCTTCTTTGAAGCCTTTCTCCTCCCTTTTGATCTATAATTTTTTGTAGTTTATTTGATAATCCATGGCCCCCTCACAAATATGCCCAGAACTAAACCCTAGGTCATATTCCAAATATGCCCAAAGATATGGGAGAAGAAGTTTAAAAGGAGAGTAAAAACATCGTGAACAAAAAGTGGTTGATTATTACTGAAATTTTCTCTACGCAATCATTTCTTTCGATGACCTACAAAGTCTATACTGAACTTTTGTTGTGCAATCCTTCTCTCACGATGACTTGCAAATGTTGTGCCTTTTGTGTATCCTTTCGAGCTTGACTGCACTTATTGATTTTGCCTCTAACCCACATTGATGTTTTAAACATAATTTAAATTGTTTTAACCCTCACTTATAGGTATAAATGATATATTATAATAAATGTTTTATATATTAAGTGATATTAACCACAAGGTAGTTGTAAATTATAAAATACTATACTACAAAATATATTATTTGTGTCTATGCTTTAACCCCAACCAATAAATATAAATCATATTAAAAAATGTTGTGTTTATTAAATTATTTTAAACGTAGCCCCATGGGGTAGGCAAGTTGATAATCACAATGCGGTGAAGTTCGTTATAAAGGCGGGCTCCATACTAAAGGTCACAAGTTCAAATCCCCTGGACTTACCCTGGAGCTGTATAGAGGGGCGGGCGCAACTCCTAGTAGTTATAGAGGTAGCAGTTAGAATCGACCCCATGTAATGTGAGTCGCAAAGCTACCCTGTTGCTGATTCCACTGAAAAAAAATAATAAATAAAAATAATAAATAAATAAGGGGTAGGCGAGTTGATAATCACAATGCGGTGAAGTTCGTTATAAAGGCGGGCTCCATACTGAAGGTCACAAGTTCAAATCCCCTGGACTTACCCTGGAGCTGTATAGAGGGGCGGGCGCAACTCCTAGTAGTTATAGAGGTAGCAGTTAGAATCGACCCCATGTAATGTGAGTCGCAAAGCTACCCTGTTGCTGATTCCACTGAAAAAAAATAATAAATAAAAATAATAAATAAAATATATTATTTATAATAATATATAATATATATATATATATATATAATATAATTAAAACTCACGATAAATCATATTATTTTTTTAAGGTCCCAGCAACAGACACCAATTGGTGTGAGACCCCCTTGTTTGTGGGCAAGGGACCACCTCCGCGCAGCGATTTGAATGCTAAGTTACGAGGCATACATCTCTACCCCCCTCTGTTTTGAACTGTGACTCTTAGAGGGACACAATGCTCTTAACCATTGGCCCACTTAAAAAATATACTGATAGTGCTTTAAACAAACTTTTAATTCTTTAACCAATCTATATATTAATTTTTTATTATAACCAAACATATGTGAACTTATAATTAAATATAAATTTGATTAAAAATTTCTAATTTAATAATATAAAAATTTTATTTAGTTATGTGTTTTATCTTTATTTTTTTATGTGTATCTTGCCATTAATAAATGTATATAATTTTTTTTAAAAAATATTAACATCTAATACATCAACCTCTACGAGCATCCTTATAATGAGTCATATAAACCTCTCCCGACACAATTACAAAGATTTATAAATTTTGATATTTATAAAATATTTATTAAATCATGTTTCTGTAAAAGAACTCACTTGATTTACTTTTTTACCACACATAAAATAATCATATTAATGCCAATCAAATCAATCAATTTTCAAACTTTAATGCCGTAGGTATTTAAAGGGGATATGTGAATAAATTTCTAAATTATTAAATATCTTGTTTTTAAAGGGGACAAGTGAACCAAATTTCTAAACTATTAAAAAATATTATTTTTGAAGTGTTTGAGAGTAATGATTGCTTTAGTAAAATTTTAATTAATTTGAAAATAAGCCATATTAAATGCAAATCAAATCAATTTTCAGACTTTAATGTAGTAGGTATTAACACTATCTTGTTTTGAAAAGGGATATGTGAATAAATTTCTAAATTATTAAATATCTTTGTTTTTAAGGGAATATGTGAACCAGATTTTTAAATTATAAAAAATATTTTTTTGAAGTGCTTGAGAGTAATGATTTTTTAAGTAAAATTTTAATTAATTTGAAAATAATTAACGTGTAGTTAATAAAAACAAATTTATTATATAATAAAACTATAATGCTCGTAGACATATAATGTATATATAATAAAATTGAGCATTACTTAAATATAACAAGATTGCTTCAATCTTGTTTTCGCAAAACATTGTAAAATATTAAAATTAAAATATATTATATATAACAAAATTATAATCATTATAATGTTGTAATATGAATTATATGGTAGAATGTAGTTTTTCAGACCATTTTTTTAATTTTTGAAATTTTGATTTAAATTTTAAATTATATTATATTATAAATTAATAGTAAAAAACACAATTTTGATTTGATTTGATTTTTTTTTAGGTATTTAGACGAATCATCAATTGGTTTGGGTTTGAACTTGCTTGAGATTAGGTGGATTGGTTTGGATTAGGCTAGATGGATTCAAACTGTTACCATGTTAATATTTAGTTGAGCCCAACGCATAGTCCAGATGGTAAACTAGAGAGATTTGACATGGGGTTGATTTGAAGTATCCTATAGATGAACCCATACCCACACGTGGAAAATATGATAAATTAGTGAGATTTGACATTGGTTAGATTCTAACAATTACAACTATAACCTCTAGGTGAATCTACATGGCCCACATCGTAAATCAATGAGATTTGAACTTCAAACTTGAAACTTTACAAAAGCTTCATGACACGAGGATCACCAATAAAATTGCCCCCAAAAAATTTGATTTGAAATTATTATTATTATTTTTTGTGGGTTGAATACCCATGAGAGATTTGAGATTTGATTTTTACAATTTTTATATTTCTTCATAACATGGTTATCATTAATTAAACCGCGTCACAGACTAAATTATTATTATTATTAAACATTTTTTAAACATAACTCATTTAAAAAAAACAAAACAAAACAAAACAACATCCTTTCTTAAATTCCATTTCATTTTTTTCACACACCAACAACCATTGTAACTGGAACTAAGCACACTCTACAATGTTGAAGATACCTCCATAAATTTTCAACTACTATAACTAGGCACACCCTATAATGTTGAATATACTTCTATATATTTTCATTATCTCCCTTGTATGGAATATTTTCTTATATAAATATTAATAAAACATGGTTGGTTTTAATTTTGAGGAAAAATATTATATATAAATTTAAATTATTTTTTTAATAATTATTTTTTTAAACCAATTTAAATAATTAAATTTATTAATTACTATTTAAATAATAATTAATATTAACAATTTACTATTTATTATATATTAAAATTAAATATTTAAATATAAAATTGAGTTATAAAATCTTATTTAAAATCGTTGCCTTATTATCATAAAACGTATCCATTTTTTTTTTAAATATTTTATATATTTAATTTAAATATAATTAAATATGTGTTAATAATTAAAAAATAAATAAATATTTATTTTAAAAAATAAGAACAAAATTAAAAAATAATGATATAAAAAAATCTAACTTATAAATTAACTATATTATATTATTAAATAAATATAATAAATAAATATTTATAAATTAAGTTATTATTATTATTAAATAAATATTGTATTAAAGAAAAAAAAATTAAAGATTGAATTAAAAATGAATGAATCTAATTTATAAATTAATTATATATTTTATTATTTATTTAAATATCATAATAAATTTTATTGTCTATCTCAAATATATGTTTTAATAATATAATAATAATATAATTTTAAATGACTAATATAAAATAAATATCATTAATTAATTTATTCTTTATCTATTTTAGTATTCATAATGATGATAATAAAAATGATAATTTTTAAATTACAATATACAAGTTGATTTGAATATATACATAGATATAGATATTAACTCCAGTGATAATCCACTTTGGAATGATATGATACTCATATTAAAGGATTATTTATTTCATTTAAAGTCTTAAAATTTCAATGATGATATGATATTAAGATGTTGAGGAAAATGCTTTCATTAATGCAATATGTGTATATTAGAATTGGTTTGAAGTTATAGTTTATAATAATTAGTTGGATTTAGTTCAAATTATATAATATGTATCATATTTGTATTTGAATATGTGAAAAATAATATTTCTTAATTGGTATGAGAGTGTTTTTGGGCTTAACTCTTTCACGAGAATGGGAGTATGTTATATATATATATATATATATAGTCATGTGAATAGTTTTTTATTTGTTTTAGGGAGTGGAGACCTATGCATGAACAAAGAACTACGCATGAAATGAAAGATAATGCATAATATCTAAGATTTTGTGTTATTGTCATCACTCAATGTATACAACCATCACGACTTTTCTAAGGTTGTTATGATTATTGTGCCTTGACCTCGATCAATGTGTAAATGCATTATCGTTGGGGTTGCTTCCCATTTTTCCAGTAAAATGATGAATATGCAAATCATGTTTAAGGAAATCTATGGCACCATGATATGAAATTTTTGAATGAAGAATATTTATTTCCAATTTTGGATTTGGAAATCTCGGCCTACAAGTTATTTGTGAGAAATTTTCGGTGATTTTTTCTTGTTAGCGAACCATGTTATCCCTTCCACATATGCACATAAAGGAGCAACACCTCCTTTGATGATCCAATTTTAATGAGGCAAAGGCGAGGGATTTACATAGATCTTGTTGTTGTTGGAAAGTCTAGCTATTTATAATTTTATGGTTCCAAAAAGATACATCTTTATAAATTCTTACTAATGGAATATATGGTTCTTCTTTCATGCTACCTAATCATCTTAAGCCTGACGTATGTGCTTATATAATATTTATTAATGATATTCTTTACGATTTACTCATAGAGATGTGGTCAACATTTTTTGCCATTTTATTGGTATAAGCAAATTAGAATCCTACACAAGGAACCTAGAGGTCGACTATCCATAGGAGGAGTCTACAAAGTGTATAGGGTAGATCGATAGACTGAGAGTCATGTGTGGGTATCTTGAATAACTTATTGGTATAAAGAGCCATCACGTGAAGAAGTTTGTGTTGGAGTTGCACACTAGCGTGTGACATTAGAAATTTTTGAGGTAAAAAATGGGCATCAAAACAAAAACGTACAATAAAAATCAACTTTATAAGAACCAATAGGATTCAATATGATGATGTCAACCATGTAGGATGATTCACCATTTTTGGAGTAAAAAACAAAAAAAACAAAACAAAACAAAACAAAAAAACAAAAAACCAAATTTTCAATGTATATCCCTGCGATTTTACTCAAATTTAGATAAAAATCACTTATTAGATGCAGAATTTAATTTTTTAGCAAAATAGCACCCATGTTGCATAATTTTGATGGACCCTACTACATGAAAAATGTGATTGTGATCACTTTTTTCCATTTATTTCACATTTCTTGTGTAGTAGGGTCCATTGAAAGTATGCAACATGTGTACTCCTTGGATGAAAAATTAAATTATGCATCTAATGAGTGCTCCTGCTTGAAATTTGAGTAAAATCATATGGAGATAAGTTGAAAATTTAGTTTTTTCGTTTTTTCTCTCCAAAATATGATGAGCTAATCTAATCTAATTTTATTATTTCTAATATTATTTTATAATATTCCTTAGGAGGCTAATTTTAGACCTCAAAATTTCTCTAATGAAGCAAACAATGAATTAACGAGGTGAGGTTTTTTTTGAAGCACAGCCGAAGGGAAATAATAATGCATACTCCAAATATGCCTACTCATATAGATCGGTCGTGATACAACCAACAACAAGTGAATTGTACCACACAATATTTTCAAACTCTAAGGCATGCATTGTAGAAGTAATTTTATTCTTTGGACTGGAATGATCCCTACAACATTTGAAGTAGTTGAATGTTGATTTTTGAGTATTCACGAATAATGAAATATGAAGAACCAATCATATTAAATAGGGTAACATAATTTAAACTAATGGTTCTCACTTAATGAGGTTCCACAAGAGCACTTATTAGGTTGATTATGTCTACAAGTTTGTTACAGTCTATGGTTCTTAGAGGATGTGGTGACCCAAGAACAACGGTTGTTGGTTATAATTTGTGTGTTAGTAATTTTGTGTAAAGTGGATCACTTTGTAAGACTAATTATTGGATACATTCAGTATTCAAAAAACTTTCCTATATGACTCATGAATGTCGTGTGCTATGTTTTTGTCAGATGGGAATTTGTCAATAAAATGGTTTAGTATGGAGATTGATTCACTGGCACAGGACCTAGTTGAAAATCCGTTAAGAAGCGTTGGTCCTACAAATATATTAATGATGGTCAAAGGCAATTTTGTCTTAAATGGGTCAAATGTAAGTTAGAAGTTGTGGTGGAGAAAGAGTGTAGTCTTTGAGATTCCAAAATGGATAAAAGTGCTAATGATGACCAAGTCAAAGAAACAAAAGAGTTACTAAGGAATTGCAATTTTCCGTGATTTCAATAATTATTTTCCATGATTTTAAGTAGACAATTTAGTTTCAGGAATTGATTGGAATAGAGTTTGTTTGTTCTTATCATTTATTCATAATAATATTGGCATTTCATCTCTTCCACTATGATTAGACATTAGAATTCATACATATTTGTAAATACAAATGCGAGCAGAACTCTATATATGCAATAAATAACTATTCACTGCAACTTCTTTGTAGGTTTATGGTTCATTTGATCTTAATTGGAATGGGTTTCCTCTTTTATAGGTGATCCATTTGGAGGAAGTGTAAAAAAGGGAGCTCATGCAATGAAAAGAATGGATTGGATTTGGTTTAATTGAGTTTTTATTATTATTTGTGATTGAGTGTCATGTATGGTTAATTGAGTTTTTATTATTATTTGTAATTGAGTGTCATGTATGGTAGTCCTTTCCTCTGTTTATTTTTATTTTTTTGGGGTTGTATTTATTTTCTCATTTCTTGTGTTTTGTAGTAATTTCCACTCTTTTTGGTTTCTTTGTTTGTTTTTATTGATTGGTATTTTCTCTGGTTTACGTCTTGAACCATCTATCCAGCGACAACCAACTCCAACTAAATTCTAATCCAGTTATGTTTTATTTATTGGGTTGGTTTAAATTTAATACAAATATTATTTCTCTTGAATATACATATCTTTTAAATTGATTCTGGTAGTGCAACACTATTTTTATTCAATGATAGCTTAGTACTATTCATAGTTGATGAATTAACTGACTTAAATGGCTAATTTTGCTTCCACTTCTTTGCCAGCCAAACTAACTGTGAATTCAATCTTTCTGAGCCTTACCGTTGAGATAGACAACTCAATATATGTTATAAGTTTTTATTTTCAATTACATATTATTTATATTATAAACACATGCACCAGTCAAGAGCATCCTAAATGCATGCTTAACAAATTCTTCCACAAAGAGTTTTGAGAGACCATGAGTTTTGACTATATTAGCCTTTATTAGTGTTTAGAATTTAATTTATTTTTTACATGATTTGTACCACACATGACACTTCACTTATACAAAGAACATAATAATCCTCATACATGACTTATGAGTTTTGATTGTTTTATATGATTTCACACTCTTCACATTTTTAATGATAATTGTGATTTTTAAAATTTAATTTAAAATATAAATACAAAAGACATAGTTAATATTTTGATATTATAGTTTATAATACTCTATATTAATATTATTTAAAGTTTTTTATTTTCAATTGCATATAATTTATATTATAAACTTAAGCACCATAACAGGGTATATCCCAGATATTTATGCTTTACAAATTTGTCGATATAATTTTTTTTGACTATACTAGTATAGACTCATTTTATATGGGAATCGATATTATTTAAATATTGTGTATAGTTTATTAAAAAAAAGTGATAAACATGAATAAAATTACACATCACACTAAATTGTAAAATAAACTTCTAAACTCATTTAACCTTTCTAAATATTAAAATATATTAAAATTTTAAGTTAAAATCTACAAATAATTAGCATGCTTTTATTTTTTTATATTTTCTTAGTTTCTTTTTTACATGATATACCTGATACTTCCCTTATACACCGAACATAGCAATATTCATATAGGACTTATGAGTATGCTTTGGGAAGTTTTGATTATTTTATATGATTTCAGAGTTTTCATATTTTTAATAATAATTATGATTTTTTAAATTTTAATTTAAAATCTAAATGCAAAATGTATAGTAAATATTTTGATATTTTGATTTATAATAATTTATATTAATATTATTTTAATTATATAAATAATTTTGGTTTGTTTTTAATATGTTTTTTGGAAACACATAAAATTACATAATCTTTCTTTAAAATAATGATAATGTTTTAAATAATCATAATTTATAAATGTGAATTTTAAGAACTCATAAATATATAATTTAATGTATAACTTAATCGTTATATAATTAATTTTCTAAATTTTATAAGATATCTATTATAGTATTATAATTTAATAATAAAAAAATTACATAATTCATTTGCAACTAATGATAAGTCTTAACTAGTCATAATCATAAATGTGAAATTTTAATGAATCGTAAATGTATAATTTAATTTGTAACTCAATTATTATAGGATTAAATTTTCTAAATTTTATAAAATATTATGTAGTATAATAAAGAAAATTTACTATATTTATTTTCTCCAAATAAATTAATATAATATTCATGGGTTGTTAGTTAACTGGTGTATGTCATTTATCTTGAAAAAGTAAAATATTTTGTAGTATAATAAAGAAAATTTTACCATATTTATTTTCTCCAAATAAATTAATATAATATTCATGGGTTGATAGTTAAATGGTGTATGTCATTGTTCTTGACAAAGGTGTTGTAAATTCATGTGTTTTTATACATTTTATAATTTCCACCCCTGTTGATCGAAGATATATTAATTCCATGGCTTCCTCAAATAAAGCTCGATTGAATATTTATTTGTGGAAATTTTAGAATTTACAACATAGTTTTTATTGTAAAAGCATTATTTTCTTTCTCTCCTATCCAGCGTAATCATTATTCTTTTCCCAATGATTGAATTTCAAATCTTTGTATTCTTTGTTATGTTATGAATACATAATCATTGTTTTTTAATTTTTCATTGCGTAGGTCTTTCTGTTTTCTCTAATATCAAAGCATAATCATTGTTCTTTTTTCACAATCATTGTTCTTTTTTCACAAGATGGAATTTCAAATTTTTGTTTTGTTTGATAGGAATCATAAGAAATAATCAATACTTTGATTTTTTCCATGATGTTTTTAGATTAATATTTTTTATGTGGAGTTTTTATTGTATGTCTTTTATGTAGTTGCGTGCACGCGCAAGTAAATAGGGGGCGAATAACATATGTAACTTGATAGAAAAAATAATATCATCATCAATGCAATAAAACATAAAGGAACAATAGAAGAAAAGCATTAACACATAGAGACGTCGAGATTGGTCGGAGACCAGGGCATAACTCCACAAGGGGGAAAACTCTTTCAAATTCTTCTTCTTATGAGATTGTCATTAAATGTTTCAGCAAAGAGAGAGTACATTAATCCAATACTTTATCCACAAGACTATCTAGCAAAAATTAGCCAAACAATATCTCAAAAATGAACCCAACAATAATTTTGATCAATATAATGATTCAGAAGTTTAAGATCAGCTTTCATCAATTGTCGGAATCTGCGGTCAACTATCAAAATAAAACCCTAGGTTCCAACTGAATGGAGAGAGAGAGAGAGATGTGTGTGCAGCTGAAATGCTCCAACTGCACACATAGGCTTGCATGGCTATAGTTGCAAGCGAAAATTCCTTGTGGAAACCCTGTGGCTGAGAACCAAAATCTTAATCACATGTGCGAGCTTTAGACCCTGCAATTTCAGACATATGTGAACCAACTTCCGTGAACAAACTGCAGACTTGTGCGAACCAAAACAAAGAAAGAAGAATGATTGGTGATCTCCAAATGAGGGTCACTTGACTTGTATTTATAGTCATCCAAGGGTGTCCAAGTTCTCTTTTGGGCCACCCTGTCCTTTTATACACATGTGGGTTTCCATATTAAAAAACATTATTTTCTTTAATCAAATTAAATTCTTCCAATGGTTAGGAAGGGTATTTATTGATGATGAAAACTATCCAAAGGAGGTAATTTCTCCCTGGGCTTCCAAATTAACTGAAAATGATGAGGTAATTATTGAAGATGAAGAAGAATCACATGGTGAATCATACTTATATTGTCCTATACAAACATACTTGTGATAGCAATGATGAAATTGAAAATCATTCTAAGGTGAGCACAAGATTTGAAAAAGGTTTTGCATATATCAAACTTCATGAAGAAAGCCAAGGGGATATGCCCAACATGGAAGAAAACCATCATAATTTTTCAAGTGATTTTCCAACCCTCATTATATTTTTGATGTCCAACAAGACATAGAAGATGCTACTATTGTTATAAGAGAATATTTATGTGTGAAATATAACAATGACAATCAAATACATAAAGTCACCATTGAAGAAGGTAACATAGGCCTAGATGAAAAAGAATTTGAAATTTTTCTAAAGCCATGTTTGAGGTCATATATCTTTAAATTTGAAGGAAATACCATCTATGACAACTATGACCATGAAGATGGAATTTTTTAGGCACGACGATGGTAGAAATATCACTCCATTGGGAGGAAAAGGATGTCAATTTTATGATGGTTTTGCTCTTGTCATAGTTGATGAAAATAATGATCATCCAAAACTCAGTGGAGAAGATGTTTCAAACTTAGGATTTAGGGATGCTTGTTCACTTGATATTGTCAAAATAAAATATGAACAAACCCTTGACGATTATGCATATGAGGTTGGATAAAGCTCTTATTTTGGGAAGGATATCAAGAAAATGTATTGTATACATACATGGGAAAATTGTTTTGAGTTCCAAATATTTCACATGTTTAACTCTAAGAGTAATAAGGATAACAAAGTTGCAAGGGACTTGTATACAATGCATCTAAGTATATTAGTTTTAGAATAGTCATCTACAAAATCTAGTAGAAAAGATCATAAGTTCATTCAATATCCATATCAATTCAAGTAGGACGAAAATGTTGGAGAATAATTTAAGGATACCATCCTCTATACAAACTTGAACTGAAGCTATATAACTAAGAAATATTATTAATCATGTGAATATGTAAGTCATGTTGCCCAAGAAGATGATGACCTTTTAGTTTTTAAAAAATCTAGCTCCTTTGTGATATAAATGAACATGAAGAATAGGTTAGGAATTCAGGTGAGGTTGTGAAGTATGTTTACTATCTAAATACTTTTGAACAGTTTGACTATTTGAAGGAAAGATGGAATAAATCAAATTTCACTACCTGTGAAGAAATTACTCAAAGAAACACGACTCCGTCAAACTTTTACCTCAAGATTGTCCTAATAAATAGGAAATTTGGCGGGGACACATGGTTTAATACTCCTTTGATAAAAGTCCTAACATGTGAGAATTTATAATTCAACATAGCATTATTTTAAACGGTGATCACATAGGGGAAAGGGGCATTACACAACTGAAATTTTTAGATGGCTTGACTGGACTATAGACTTCACTTTAAGAGCCTCATGGCATTTATGATATTATGAGATTATTGAGCCCTTCCAAGTGGAGCGCTTGTTGTCCCCAAGTTTGCTATACCATAATTTGTTAGGTACTAAATTTCCTTTCTTTTTGTTTTTTGAAAAGATGAAATACTCTCGTGTAATTGTCATTCTCTCACATAATTGGAAGAACTTTTAACACTTTTTAGACAATTGTAGAAAATTGTTTGGTGTCCATGATTAAAGGCAGCCTTATTTATCTCTATTGGTAGGGATAACATTTGTCTCATCAAGCAATAGTACCATGTGAATATAGTTTGTAGAAATGAAAATGTCCATTTTACTGAGAAAGATTTTGAGTTGGTTCATGATAAGGCTCATGAACTTCATTATTCTACTCATTTGACTCAAGGGTAAGGGTACCTACTTCAAGTATCTTTTTTGCCTATTCTTGCGCAAAGTTTTGGAACAAGTATCTATGAAGGTAAAAAACCCGTATAAACAAATCACTTGCTAAGGATCTTAGAATGAAGACATTATATAACAAAAGAAAATTTATGAATGTGTTGTGAGGAACATTATGTTCTTGCTGGCAAGCCTAAAATGTCAGTCTTGGATCCAGACATGCTTCAAAATATAGAACAATGCCTAAATAGTGTATCAAAATCCAAAACTCAAGAAAACAATACAATTGGTTTTGTGACTACCTTTGAGTTCTATTGGCATACAAAAGCATTGAATTAACGCTGAAAATATGAGTTTATACCTTAAAACCATAAATTAATTGAGCTCACTCAAGGTATAGGTAAGATTTAGCTTGATATGAACTACCACTGATCCAATTGGATCCATGAAAACTAGAAAAGTGCTATGACTGTATCAAATCAGACAGACTTCAAAAATTTATGAACAAAGAGCTATCAGGAAGACCTTTGGACAGTGCCAGTTTGTAGCCAGCAAGGAACGACGAGGACCTCGGCCAAAGCGCACTGACCGAGGCCCATGGAGACCGCGCAAGATGCAAACTGGCAGTTAGGAAGTTTGGATTGGAAAACAAAGGTTGTTTATGATGCGCGATTAGAAAAACCCCTCAAGAAGGGAAGGCCCCTAGCACTCAGTCGCATGGGAAGCTGGGAGACCGTAGGGAAAGCGCTAAAGCAAAAGGCGGGCCCCGCGCTCCAAAAATGGTGGAATATTGGAGGCATATTGGGCGGTAAGCGGATTTGGCAGAAAACGAGCAATTCCATACATTGCATGACGCATGTCCGGCGGGTGAGAGAGAAAACCGCCTCTCATCGCGGGCTAACGGTCGAGCAAGTCAACCGTGCGATAAGAGCGAACACCGTAGGATTTGGGGGCTCCAAATCTGACGGCAGAGATTGCGCCCGATGGGAAAACGGATTTGAGGGGGGGATTAAGTTGCGACATATAAAAGTCTGAAGTCCGATTTGACCGCTGAGTTGGTGAATGAATCATTACACAGTGTAACCGAAATACCGAACCGTTGAGCAAGAGCTGGCGCAGTTCATGAGAGGACAAGTGGCCACTTCCCTGTGGGATGTTGGTGATGACGCAGAGGCAGGGAACTCCAAACGAATAGTAGTAGGCGATCCGAAGGGGTGGAAGAGGAAGTGAACAGTCAAGAACAGATTAGCTTTAAGCCATGAAAAGACAAAGATAGAGATATAAGGAGAGCGCGAAGTGAGAGCGAAGTGAGCACTACAAGAGAGAAGGAGACAGTGAGATAGAGAGACAAAACAAAGAATAAGCAAGAAACAAAAAACAGAGAGTCGAGCTAACCTGCAAAGTAAGGTAGCATCGAGCAGACAGAAGGCTTGAGAGGTTCGAGCAATCCCTGAGAGGATATTTGTCGGGAACTGGTTACCAAATTGGACTCATCCCATTCAAGACCATTTGAGGTCGAGACTTAGTAAGGAAGAGTCTGTGCACTCTAGTGGCTTGGGGAATCCAAGAACCACCCTTCTAAGCATCATTTGTTTCAGGAGACTCAAATTGAGCTCCTCATTGTAAAAAATCTACTTTAAAGACATAATAAGGAAAGGCCACCACTGAAAGCTGGACCAGAGACGTAGCCCAGGAGGATTGGGTGAACTCCTTGTTAATTTGTTGTGTTCTTGTATTTGCTTACTGTGTTCCTCTTACTGTTTTCCATTTTCCAGTGTCTGCGTATTTTGCAATCTGATTGATTTGTTGCCTAAGATAACATAGACACACACCAGCACATGAGTCTGTAATACCTTCATTAATTAATTATTTAACTGAGATCACTCACGAGTGATTTTTAGATCAAGTGGTATTAGAGCTCAAGGTTGTTAAGGTTAGACAAGCTTTTGTTGGGTTTAGCTATTGAATGCTAACTAGATCAAAGCTCAAATTAGGAGAAGGAGAGTTGGTCAAAACTAATCCTGAAATTGGGAGAGTCTACCCTCGGAGGACAATGTCAGAGGAAGGTTCTATGGGGCCAGACCCTCAATTCATAGATAGTTTCCTATCCATAAATTCCATGGTAAAGGAAATGTATGGGGATTTTAGAAAACACAAAGATGAAGATTCATTAGGCTCCAAACAATATAAAGGAGAAGATGAGTCTCACTTCCATGACCGCTCAAAAGGCAAGGGGAAAGAAGAAGCTTTCTCCCACCTCCTAATAGCCCTGAACATAAAAAGAAGGCATCTTTGGTTAAACTGGATGTTAACTTTGATTTACCTATATATGATGGAGAGTTGAATGCAGAAAAGTTGGACAATTGGATTAGAGAAATTGATGTTTATTGCAGAGTGCAGAATATCGATTCAGACAAGAGCAAGATTCAGCTGGCAAGCCTATGCCTTGGAGGCACTGCCTTGGTTTGATGGGAAGGCAGGACCCAATCTGACATGAAAAGACATGGTAAGACTATCTCTGTCTAGAGTGAATTTGTTTCTACAATAAAAAATCAGTTCTATCCATTGGCCTACATGCAGCAAGCCATGATGAGCTGGCAAACTCTTTGACAGTTGAAAGGGCAAACTGTACAGGGATACACTCAAGAATTTAGAAAGAGAGCATTGATTCTAGGAATCTCATTAGACTCACCTGAGACTCTGTTGAAGTACATTGGTGGTCTACTCAGCTACATGAGGCCGACTATCCTCATGTTTAATCCCACTAGTACAGATGAGGTATTTGTACAAGCTACCCATCTAGAAGCTAGAGGAAAGAATGGAAGTCCAGAAGTTGGGGGATCATCCCAACCCACTGCAAGCAAGAATAAGGAGAAAAGAAAGCAGAAATCGAAAGCAAGGAAGGCTAACACTGCACAGAAAAGCAAGGCTTCATGCACGCACTGTAAAAAGGATGGGCATGATGATGAGCATTGTTGGATTCTGCATGCAGAGTTGAGACCTAAGAAGTTCGAGGGCAAGAAGAAGAAGACTGCTGCAACTATTCAGAAAGATTTGGGGTCAGACTCGGGAGATGTAACAACTATTGCAACCACAGGTATAAAAGGTAAGAATTCTGAAGCATCTACTAGTAATTTTGCACAATCTACTATTGATGAAGAAAATGAGAGAAAAAGACATGAGATTTTCCATATTCGAGTTATTTCCAAACATAAAAAGATTGATACTTTGTTTGATTAGTGGCTCACAAGTAAATTTAATTTCTGAAGCAAACTGTAAAGAAGTTGGGATTAGTCGACTACACCTCACAAGGAAACCATACCCCTTAGGATGGTTGAATGATAAAGCACAACTGCAAGTGACTAGACAAGTGCAAACTCAAGTTTTCTTTTGGGTCAGCATTTGTAGATGAGGTTGAGTTAGACATAATTCCTTTGGATATATGTGGAATTGTTTTAGTAAGTCCTTACTTGTATGACAGAAAAGCTATTTTCTATAGAGCTGAGAACAAGTATCTACTTGTTAAATATGGAATCGAATACTTTGTAAGAGCTCATAAGCTCAAGAATAATTATACTCTCATAAACTCAGGGCAGATGAAAAGAATGATAAATTCATGCAAACAATTCTTACTGATGGTTGTAAAGGAAAATAAACATAATAAAACCAATGTATTTGAAGGCTATAATGCTAAACAGCAAGCTGATTTAAAAAAGGTTGTTTTAGAGTATGATATCTTGTTTCAAGAACCTAAAGGTCTGCCACCCAAAAAGGAAATAGTGCATGATATTATTTTGTAGCAAGATGCTCAATTGCCTGACATTGGAATGCACAGGTTGTCTGCTTTAGAGAATGCAGAAATCAAGAAGCAGGTGTAGGAGTTGCTCGAGAAGGGGTTCATCAGACCTAGTACATCACCATGTGGGTCACCAGTTGTTTTGGTGAGAAAGAAAGATGGCTCGTGGAGAATGTGCATTGATTACTGAGCACTGAATAAGATAACAATAAAAAATCATTATCCCCTTCCTCACATCGATGATATTTTAGATCAATTGAAAGAAGTTGTTTATTTTTCCAAGCTAGACTTGCATAGTGGATACCATCAGGTCAAAGTTGCAGAACAAGATGCATGGAAGACTACTATCAAAACAAAGCAGGGATTGTATGAGTGGTTAGTTATGCCTTTTGGCTTAACTAATGCTCCTGCTACTTTCATGAGATTAATGAATGATGTACTCAGACCTTTTCTTGATGATTTTGTTATTGTGTATCTGAGTGACATTCTAATATTTAGCAAAACGTGGGAAGAACACTTAAAGCATGTTAAGCAGACACTAGATGTTTTGAAAAGAGAAAAACTTTATGTTAAACTCTCAAAATGTGAATTTGGCAAAACATCT
>APFE030026738.1:131959-162373 GCA_000404065.3 Pinus taeda
GAAGCTTCTATTTATATTGTTGCTTTTCATCCACAAACTGATGGCCAGACAGAAGTAGTTAACAGGACAGTGATCCAGTTACTCAAGGGATATTGCAGCAAGCATCCTAAGCTTTGGGATGAACATTTATGTTATGTGCATCATGCTTACAACAGAGCAAAATATTCTTCTACACAAAGATCTCCTTTTGAGACCTGTTTTGATTTCACACCAATGTATCCTTTGGATTTTGTCTTTGGTAAAGACACCATAGTTGAGGGACACAGTGATGTGGATACGGAAACTAGGTTCATTAAACAAATCCAAGAGATCCACCAGGCAATACAGGAACAGCTAGAAAGGGTCCAAGCCAAATACAAGGCAAGGCATGACAAGCATTAGATGGAGCATAGTTTCCAAGTTGGTGACCAAGTCTGGCTGTATATCAGCAAAGACAAGATGCAAGGTGAAGGTAAAAAGTTAAAGCCTATCAGGTATGGACCCTTCAAGATACTTGAGAAGATTGGTGAGAATGCTTTTCGCCTTGATCAACCATCTTACATGCACATCTACTCAGCCGTAAATGCATATTGTTTGAGATTGTTTGAACCTTCACTAATTAAAGATCTCGAAGAGAAGAGTCAATTGCCTTCTATTGATGACCTGCTACCTGAATATCTTAATGAATTGCAGGAAGACATAGTTTTGGATAGGAAGGTGAGGACGACGTGCAGGGGAGATGTTGAGTACCTCAGAATTGGGCTCAAGTGTTGAAAGCCGAGTAGTGCAAAGTGGATAGATATTGGACAAGTGAGACAATTGTACCCTCAATTATTCGATGCTTGAAAACCAACTTTTGGTGGTCCAAAAGCTTTTTCAGTGGGAAGGTCGTGATTCAAATTGGATCCATGAAAACTAGCAAAGTGCTATGACTGTATCAAATCAGATAGACTTAAAAAAATTATGAACAAAGAGCTATCAGGAAGACCCCTGTACAGTGGCAGTTTGTAGCCAACAAGGAACAACGAGGGCCTTGGCAAAAACGTGCTGACTGAGGCCCATGGAGATCGTGCAGGATGCAAACTGGCAGTTAGGAAGTCTGGATCGGAAAACAAAGGTCTTTTCTGATGCATGATTAGTGCTAATCATGCATCGCTAGGAAAAACCCCTCGAGAAGGAAAGGCCCCGAGCGCTCGGTCGCATGGGAAGCTAAGAGACTATAGGGAAAACGCTAAAGAAAAAGGCGGTCCCTGCACTCCAAAACCGGTGGAATATCGGAGGCATATTGGGTGGTAAGCGGATTTGGTAGAAAACGAGCGATTCCAGACATTTCACGACACGTGCCCAGCGGATGAGAGAGAAAACTACCTCTCATCGCGGGCTAACGGTCGAGCAAGTCAACCATGCGATAAGAGCGAACACCGTAGGATCTGGGGGATCCAAATCTGACGGCGGAGATTGCATCCGATGGGAAACCGGATTTGATGGGGGAATTAAGCCGTGACATATAAAACTTTGAAGTTCGATTTGACCGCTAAGTTGGCAGATGAATCATTACACAGCGTAATTGAAATAATGAACCGTTGAGGAAGAGCTGGCGCAGTTCGTGAGAGGACAAGTGGCCACTTCCCTGTGGGACGTTGGTGATGACGCAGAGGCAGGGAACTCCAAATGAACAGCAGCAGGCGATTCGAAGGGGCGGAAGAGGAAGTGAACAGTCAAGAATAGATTGGCTTTAAGCCATGAACAGACAGATACAAAGATATAAGGAGAGCACGAAGCGAGAGCGAAGCGATCACTACAAGAAAGAAGTAGATAGTGAGACAGAGAGACAAAACAGAGAATAAGCAAGAAGCAGAAAACAGAGAGCCAAGCTAACCTACAGAGTAAGGTAGCATCGAGCAGACAGAAGGCTTGAGAGGTTCGAGCAATCCCTGAGAGGATATTTATCGGGAACTGGGTACCAAATTGGATTCATCCCATTCAAGACCAATTGAGGTTGAGACTTAGTAAGGAAGAATCTGTGTACTCTAGTGGCTTGGGGAATCCAAGAACCACCCTGCTAATCATCATCTGTTTCAGGAGACTCAAATTGAGCTCCTCATTGAGCTCCAGTTTGTGTGGTCATTGGTGTAACATCCTCCTCCTACGTTTACCCAAGTTATTAGCCTACCAGGTTAAACATGTGATGAAGAGTTACTATGATATGATTCAACCTCCTATATCACCTTAAGGAAGTGGAATCAACAAATCAAGCACCTTAATGACTTCCTTATCAGGTGTTATAGGACCCCCAAGGGCTAAACCACCCTTCTAGGTGCCCAAACCCTAAGTTAAACCTCTTTTGTCAGTGCCCTTATCTCCCAGATGTTGGCACAACACTACCTGATTTCGACTAAATCCTTCTAGTCGCATGCATGATGCTACAATGGAGCAATTGCAATATTTTTCACCTAATTTTGGGCCTCATCCGCAAGATTTAAACCACTTTTTCAGGCTAAGATCTAGACCTCTGCCCAAAACTTAATGAAAATTTCCATAACCATGAATGGCACAAGGATAAAGTCTTCCATACAAATCTTAGACAATAAATCGCCATAACAAGGCCTAGCCATGACAATCATTTTGTCAAACATATCATGAACATGAAATCTACAGGTCATAAATACAGTTATGAACATAGGGGTCTCATACCTATATGAGAATCATCAAGAAGGTCTAATTCCCTCTCATATTAGCTGCAATAACATATATTAGATCATGCATCCGATAACCAATCACATATTCATCAAACATGTCAAGAGCCATAAACAATATAGATCATATAACCAGCATATAAACCAACAATAACCAACATATAAACCATGGAAACTCAACCATAATAACACCATCATAATCAATACATATGGTCATAGATCACAATAGAAAATACCTCTTATTAACCTATGAAAATTCCAACCAAGTCAGGGACTTCCACGTACAACCAACCATAGACTGGATAAACCAAATATTTCTTTCAACCAATGACCCTCGTGCCATATTCTAAGCATGAATGTGGGATCTCATGGAATAAACCAAACAGAAACAAACCAGGGCTTCCATAGGCCAAACCATCTCAACCCTCAACCAGTGATTCCACCTGACAGTCAGACATCACTAACCATCACCAAATCAGTCTATACCCAAGTTGTCCAGGGCTCTAGATCATTTGTTCCAACCAAGGCTTCCAGGACTAGTAACTCAACCCACAATTGTTGCTAGGATTCAAAGTGTTTGTCCAACCAGGGCTTCTGGGATTAATAACTCAACCCACCAAGGGCTCTAGAGTGTTTTTCCAACCAAGGATTCCAGGACTATAACTCAACCCAAGCTATTATAGGGCTTCTAGAGTGTTTGTCCAACCAAGGCTCTAGGAACTAGTAACTCAACCCATAGCCAAACAAGCATGAACACCAATCAAAACACAAAAGGTAAAACCCACAATACCACGGTTATCTAGGAAATGGAAAGGCTAGGTAAAACCACTATCAATCTAGGAAATCATCCATGTCAATAACAACTCATAACCAAGAAACCACATGCATGTACCATGCATGCCAAAACTAGCAAGGAAATCATACATGCAACTTAGTACCTACAAGGAAAACTCGTTGTAGTTGTTGATCCGATGTCCTCTTGTGATTTCATGCTCTTATTTTTCCTTCTTTCTCCAAATCCAAAGTATGCCACAATCCTCCAAGAGTGCTCCAAGAAAACTCTAAGTGTTCAAGAGTATGAGAGAAAGAGTAGAATAGAGAGATCCAAGCTAAAAGTGACAAAAATTTAACACCAGAAAAAGCCATGAACTTATCCTCAAAGGATTTTTTATCATTGAGATCTTTATTTTCTTCAATTTCCATTATTTTTACTTCATTTTCCTCCTCACGTGTAATATGTGACCTTTCACCTTCCTTTTCTCCTAATTTTCATTAATTTCATAAATAAAATGCCAATTAATACCTCTTGCCTTTCCAAAGCCTTTGCTATTTCCTTTTCCAATTTTCTTAGCCATAATAAACCAAATGAACACTCACATTAGGATGTTTTTCCCAACATTCAACTTGGAATATGTGTCCCATGACTTTTGTCTTAGATATTTTTTTCACGTGGATTTTTAACCAAGGTTGTTACATAACACCACCCCCCCCCCCCCCCCCCTTGGGGGAACACCATCCTCGGTATTCAATGACACATATAACCAGAAAACATTGAAAACAAAACATACTTCCCATCGAGCTTTATAACGCAACTTGTTGTAGTATTTGCAATGACATCTTATTGAAAATATGACAATCATACCATTTGTTGGAGCTTTATAACACAACTCATTATAGTATTTACAATAACAACCACATATACACTTATAAATATTTGCTTCAAACAATAAATAATCATATTGTCTATGGAGCTTTATAAATCTAGCTCGATACAATATTTACAATAATATACACATATATACATATGCACATTTTCTCAACTAGCAAATAAAAGGATACAATGCACATATCAACAACAAGGGAATCTAGAGGCTCACACCTCCACCCTCAAATTAATACTAGGATTCACCTCCTTCCCAGGAAGACTAGACTCCACTTCCAAAGTCAAAGTTGCATCCAATGTCTAGCGCTACAATCTTGTGCCACTTGTCCTCTCAGTGAATAGTTACCTCTAATTGTTCCAAGGCACACTCCCAATGTGCATATGATTCCATCTGGAAATGTGAATGACCAAAACAAATCCATCCTTGGCCTTCGCTTTTCAGCTACATAGTCCCTCGAGAAATCCGATCACCCCCCTATATGCAGTCACACACCTTCCAAGTTCTACGGGCATCCCCTTCTCTGATACATAGTCCCTTGGGCGACCCCTCCCTTAGCAAGGTTTCCTCTCATTGGAAGGTCCAAAAACTAAGGCATATACATGCCTCAAAACCATCATATCGGTCATAGCATTCTCATGGAAATAAATGGACACTATTGGGTACTGGTGTCGCACAATGGCCCTACTCTTGAAGTGCTTGAATAGCATACTAATTCCTGTTCCAATTCCTTTTCCTATTACCGCTAATTCTTGCACTGAGTTCCAACCACCCAACAAAGCATGTTCTTGCATTCCTGTACCAAGCACATAACTGCCATTAGATTCAAAATAAATTCAAATCATACCTCATCGGTGGCCCGTCAGTAAGGTACACTTGTAATTATGTCCCCTTCCTATCACAACAAGCCAACCCAACTCTTTACCAAATCATCATGTATAAACATAGCACATCTAGTTAGCTCAAAGTGAAACCATCATAATCAAAATCATAGATCACGTGTAACCATCATAAATCAAAATCATATATCACATGCATAATTAAAACTGAAATAAAATATTGATACTTATCCTTTAATCAATCCTTAGCTTCTACCTTTATCCTTTGTCCTTTCCATACACACACCGGATTGGTTGCCGCACCCGACAAACACCCAGTACATTCTCTTCAACCTTATACACATACACATAGTGTGCATCACACACATCCAACCACACATGGCACACAACACATACAATAAATGCACTTACACCTGACATACAACACATACACCTACAATCGGCGTACAAAAACAACACATACACATGCATCCAATGTACGATACAACACACACACCTCCACCTAGTGTATAACACAATACATACACATACACAAAGTACAACACAATGAATACACATGTCACAATACCACGACTACACATTGCACATACATAGTGCCATGTGTATGTTGTACACAAAACAACATGTACAACATGCACACAATACCAGGTGTGCACAACACAACATGTAAGACATGCACACAATACCACATGTACAACATGTACACAATACCATCTGTACATAGCATTGCATGCACACAACATCACAGGTACAACATGTAAAACATCATACAACAATAGTACTACACATTGATAGACCACACATTGACTGTACCAAACAACCTTTCTTCTAATGTCTTTCCACCATCCATGCTTGCCCCAACATGTCGCAGATCACACTGCTTTCATACCACTGATGTATCCCTTGACATTACCTACCATAACATAGACATAGTATAATCATATAATATCAATTCATATCCACATGATATTGACCTCATAGATTTGTCAGGGCCACTCTTCCCACTTGATTCCTCATAAAACCAGGAATCGCTCTCATGACATTCACCTACATAAGCAATCATTCCTACAAAAGAATGATCCCTGACGACCCTATCAGATAACAACATGCATACATACATACAATAGCATAAAAAAATCATGCTCTGACGACCTTGTCAAACAACGATATACATGCATACATATATACATATAGAGACATTAACATAATCGTGATCGCAACATCATTTCCAGATGTCATAAGGTCAAGGTTAAGAGAGCTCCTTTTATCTGTGCAACTCTTGCACAACATTGAAAACAACAATCCCCAACATAGCCAAGGCATATGATGCCTCAAATACATTTACTTCACCTTTCTATTACCCTTCTCATTAATATCCTACCACCATCCAGTTACCCTAATGGACCCAATCAATCCAACTGACTTCCATACTCTTTCCTTCGACTTCCCTTATATATGCACCAACTTCATCTGAGTCTTACATTACCTGTTGGGTTTCATTCATCTCTCCCTGAGCTCCATTAACTTCCTCCTTCCCAACCAATTCCCAAGACCCTAAAAACATAAAGGCAAGAACAAGAAACAAACAACAAGAAAACCATGAAACACCAATAGCAACACGACATCACGCAAAAATTTGCAAGGCCTTTCACCAAATATAATCAAAACCCATAAATAAAGCTCAAACAAATCACAAAATATTGAAGGAACAAAACTCCCAGCAAACACCATGACTCAACCCCATGGGTTCCCAATTTCTCCAATGGAAATTCAACTTGAGCCTTCTTCAAGATTTCATGCCAGACACTTTTTCCATGCAATCCCTGCATCATATTTCCATAAACACATAATTGTCAATGTATAAACAAATATAGAAATACAACAGTTACCTTAGCTTGTTGTACCCAGCATGTTGACCTGTAATTGAAATCGTACATATATCATCTCTCAAGGGACTCCATGCCCTTGACGAATCCAACCATAACTGAAAACCAACTTAATATATTTCTCAAATACATGTTTAGGAATATAATATATATCCACATAATATCAGACAAAATATAGGTTAAGAATACTTCATGTATTCAAAGTATTCATTTGTTTGGAATTATTGTTTCCAAACATAACCAAAGGAATTCTCACTCAATTCCTTTCTTTTACCTTTACCTTATTGAAATTGAGTCTTACAATGTACTATGACATCACCTAATGGATAGTTATATAAACAAATCAACTATTACCTTGTCATGCTAATACCCAGTAGTTTCCCTGCAACTATTTACACATGTCAGCCACATGTTCCAAGGATCAAACATCATGTCTATTAAATGAAATTGACCTTTTCCAATACTAACAACCATGTCATAATCAACTAATAATCATTACTCATAGTACTACAACTAGAACCTACTTACACTCAAGTGCGTATCAGTTGTCTCAATGCATATGTGTTAGTACAACCATCTTAAAACAAGATCATTCCTTCATGTCATCTTATAGACACATACTAATATCATGCAAGTAATCAAACATTCAGACAACAGATAAACGACATAATAGACAATAAACACTCAAACACCAAATAAATGACATAATCAAACATTCAAACACCAAATAGACGACGTTAGCAAAATCATACCTTAGTGTATCTCAGGGGAGGCTATTTTGTCTGCACAATCAAACTAGATTAGCACAATATAACTTCACAACACATCAACTGAAACATAAATAAGGTCATGATATCCATAACAGTAACTAGCTAACATGTTCACATCATAAGCTCATAAACAATTTCCATTCATGCATAACAATCACATATGCACTATTAGTCTAGATTACTATGACACAATATCACAAATATGTCGGCTCATACCTGAATATTGTAACCATAACCATATTCACAAGTCAATCTAGGTTAGCACGGTACATATTACATCAAGAACTTAATGCAATAATCATACTCATCATGCATATGACCACAATGCATACAACAACAAGTTACTATCATTCATGACTATCCAACTCATATGCATATAACCACATTGATTAACTAACATCTATCATACATGTAACCACAACATCCATAGAGTGACAGACATGTACATGACCCTAATGCTTATAACAACCATTAACCAACATACCTGCATACCCACAACACAAAACTATATGATGATATACTCTTACTCCGAAGTCTAGTGCTGCAACCTCACTTTGATGATCTACATCTCCTTCTTTATCTTAGCCAACACATTAGCATAATAACAACCAACAACATCACGATGACACAAACTACATACAATGACCTCATAATGCATGTATGACCTACTATGCATGCATAACTATAACCATGATAATGCATGCATAAAAACATATAGCCACAGACATGCATAACAAATGCATATACAATCGACATGCATACCACATCCCAAAAACAACATCATCAACTCCTACATGACAACACAACTGTAACAGTGACCATCACCATGCATACATAACAAGCACATATACAAGCTCCATGCATGCATGAGAAACACAGTCTACCCATCCAATCCAAGTGTTGGAGCATGTACTGATACCACTTTGTAACACCTTCCTCCCATAGGGGTAAATATGTGACGAAGAGTTACTATGATATGATTCAATCTCCTAGATCACCTTATGGAAGTGGAATAGACAAACCGAACACCTTAATGACTTCCCTATCATCTGCTACAGGACCTCCAAGGGATAACCACCCTTCCAGGTGCTCATATCCCAAGTTAAACCTAGTTTTCATTGCCCTGGTCTCCCAAATTCTAGCACAACACTGCTTGATTTCAATTGAAACCTTCCAATCACACGCATGATGCCTACAAGGGAGCGATTGCAATATTTTTCACCCAGTTTTGTGCCTGCACCCGTAGGATTTAAGCCACTTTTTTAGGCTAGGATCCAAACCTCTATCCAAAACTTAATGAAACTTTCAAGAACCATTAGTTACACAAGGACAGAGCTTTTCATACAAATCTTAGACAAAAACTTGACCTAACAAGACCTAGCCATGACAATCATTCCATCAAACATATCATGAACATGAAATCTTCAGGTCATAAATACACATATGAACATAGGGGCGTCATAATTACCTAAGAATCATCAAGGTTGTCTAATTCCCTCTCATATTAGCTGCAATAAAATCTATTAGGTCATGCATTTGACAACCAATCACATATTCATAAAAAATGTCAAGAGCCATAAACAACATACATCGTATAACTAGCAGATAAGCCAGCAATAACCAACATATAAATCATAGAAACTCAACCATAATATCACCATCATAATCAATACATATTCTCATAGATAACCATAGAAAATACCTCTTATTAACATATGAAAATTCTAACCAAGTTAGGGACTTCCACGTACCACCTAACCATAGATTGGCTGAACCAAATATTTCTTTCAATCAGTCACCCCTATGCGATATTCCAAGCATGAATGCAGGATCTCATGGAATAAACCAAGAAAAACAAAAATCAGGGCTTCCAGAGGCCAAACCACCTCAACCCTCAACCAATGATTCCACCTAATATTCAAACATCAATAACCATCACCAGATTGGTCTCTACCCAAGTTGTCCAGGGCTCTAGAGTGTTTGTTCCAACCAAGGCTTCCAAGATTAGTAACTCAACCCACAATTGTTGTCGGGCTCCAGAGTGTTTGTCCAACCAAGGCTTCCAAGACTAGTAACTCAACCCACCAAGGGCTCTAGATTGTTTTTCCAACCAAGGCTCCAGGAACTAGTAACTCAGCTTGCATCCAAAGGAAAATGAGCACCAACCATAAAACAAAAGATAAAACCCACAAAACCATGGCTATCCAGGAAATGACAAGGCTAGGAAAAACCACTATCAATCCAGGTAATCCTCCATACAAGTGACAACTCATAACCAAGAAACCACATGCATGCCAAAACTAGCAAGGAAATCATACATGTAACTTGGTACCTGTGAGAAAAACCCATTGTAGTTGTTGATCCTAATGTCCTCTTGCGCTTCCTTGCTCTTCTTTTTCCTTCTTTCTCCAAATCCCAAGTATGCCACATTCCTCCAAGAAAACTCTAAGTGTCCATGAGTATGAAAGAGGGAGTAGAATATATATCTCCAAGCTAAAACTAACAAAAGCCATGAAATGATCCTCAAAAGCCTTTTTATCATTGAGGCCTCTATTTTCTTCAATTTCCATTATTTTTCCTTCATTTTCCTCACATGCAACCTGTGACCTTCCACCTTCCTTTTCTCCTAATTTCTATTATTTTCATAAATAAAATACCAATTAATGTCTCTTGCCTTTCCAAAAACTTTGCCTTTTTTCTTAGCAATAATAAACCAAATGAACATCCACACTAGGATGTTTTCCCAACGTTCAGCTTGGAATATGTGTCCCATGACCTTGATCTTATATTTATTTTTCTACATCGCTTTTAACCAAGGCTGTTACACATGGGTACATGGAGATATTTCCACTAGCCAATGCTTGTGGCATCTAGGAGTAACCTAAACTATCTAATATTTCTATGATTTGCGACGATATATTTTGGTTTTTTATAAATCATAGGCTACTTGAAAATGGAAAATGGGCCTATGCAGGAATTACACTTGTTCTAAAATACCCTACCCAACAACAAATGAACATGGATTGGATTTTGTGATGCCCTTGCTACCTTCAAGGTGGAAGTTCTATTTTAACATTGGATCAGTCAGGATCAAATTAAGTTTAAGGAGCAGGTTATTACCCTTACATAGTTTGACATGGTTTAGAATACCTAAATTTATTGATGCAGGAAAGGCCCAAATTCACATCTCAATGGTTCAATGCAGGTATTACACAATTGAGTAGAGTAATCTTCAAATTTGTGTGTAACAACCTTTGCTCCAAAGAAAGCCTATTGATGACGAAGCAAATAAATATTATTTGTCCATATACTACTTGCCAAGTGTTAACTCTATTAGTTCATATATTGTTAAGATACCTCATGGATGTATATTCCTCTGTATCAGAGGACTCCTCCAAGAATAGTGATCGTAGGATTTGCGCAATTAAGCAGGGTATTGTTCAAATTCTTGTGCAATTAATTTTGCCCCATGGCGACTATAAGCAGACAAAGGGGATACTTTTCTCTTTAGCATAAGATCTTGTAAGGTTTGGAATCGATTTGGAATCAAGCAGTGTTTGAAGGGGGGGAGGGGTTATTTTGGAGCGGAAGCGAGTGATGGAGTTGCAGGGTCGTGGTCAAGGTGGGATATGACAAGATAAGACAGGATAAGACAAGAAGAATGCTAATGCTAGTCAACGAACGACGAATGAGGGCAATATCACATTTGTAGAAATTATTCATTTTCTAACATTCATCATTCCAAAAAACCTTATGGGTAAACTAAGCTATAATTTATTTACTAGTAATATTGATATATCATCTTTTCCATTCTTATTAGACTTTAGAATTTACAATTGTAAATTTTATAAATACCAATTCTATTCATGTTATTATATGTTCATAAATAACTACAAGTTGGGCGCATATTTACCTTTATGTTTTTTTTGATAGGAATGGAATAGTGTTTCTTCTTTTATGAGTGATTCAGAGAAAGCGAAAAAATTGGAGCTCATGCAATGAAAAGAATGGATCCCATTATTTTTTAGGCTTTTGAATATTTTGCTTCTTGTTCATTAAACACTTTTATTTGTGGGTGAGTGTTAGGTAAGCTAATATTTTATTCAGTTTATCTTGGATGGTGGGTTCTATTTATTCTTTCACTATATTTTGCAGGTTGTGTTTATTCCTCTGCTAAACCGTCATTTCCCTCTATAGTTTGATTTTTTTAATTAAACACTACCTCTTTCATGTACATCTGATACAGACGAGTGGCAGTTTTAGTGGCAGTTTTATCTTTTATTATGTTTTATAGTAATTACTTGCTTTGTTTGTTTGTTTTAATTAAGCACTACTTTCTTTTGTTTCCATCTGGAACCATATCCGTAGGATCCACTCCAGCGACAACCAACACCAACATTGAACTCTAATAGGGTTAGCATTTGATTTATTGAGTTAGTTTAAATTTAATATAAATAATTTTTTAGTTAAATGTTCATAGGGCTCATTTTAAAAATGATTCTATAAGAGTGTAGCACTATTCGTACTCAATGGTAATGTTATTTATGTTGGAAACACAATGGATGAATTAATTGACTTGAAGGAGAATCCAACTTCTTCTGCTTCTATGCCAGTTGAACTAATGGCGAATTTATTTTGTTTCTTCTCTACCTCGGCTTTGAATTAGGCAGCTCGATATGTTATAAGTTATTATTTTCAATATTTACATAATTTCTTTGCATGTCATTTTTAAAATAATATATCATATCAGACTCCACTCGGTGACGAAGCAGAATATTCCATATGTATGCTTCACTAATCTTCCGTGAGGAGTATAAAGAGATAAAGGAGATTTTAAAGTTTTGTGGGTTTATAATTATGATAATTTTGAATCCAGAGGCATTTTTATATTTGTGTAACACTTTTTTAATATTATTTTCATAGGTTTCATTCCAAGTTTAATATCAAGAGTTTAGATTATTTTTGTTAGGTAGCTTATATTTTTGTTTTTTAATTTTATTATTAGAAATACGTGATTATTATAATCACGTTTATGAGTGTTGATGAAGTGTAAATGTATAATTTATTTTTTTACTCAATTTTTTTAGGCTTAATCTTCTAAGTTTCCTTGATAGTCTAATCTCTAGTATTATGGGGCCAATAAAATAACTTTTGTAGGGCCAATTTCTTTAGTTTTTTCTAGATAGACTTGATACATAGGGTTGTTAATTTGATCGAGCTTGGGCTATTGTGAGAATGAGGGTTATCCTCCCCTCCCAAGTGCAATTTCCACAAATGACATGTTGAAACCTTAATGTGTATTTTGTTGTAATGGTCTTAAGCCTTGTGTTGACAAATTCTCAAGCTTCTACAAAATGATGCGATACCATCATCATAAGTGATACCATTATCATAAAAGCGATCAATACTTATGGCTTAATTAATTGTTTGAATGTTATTATCTACATTGTAATTTTTATAAGGTGGTGTAGAAGTTTATTTTGGTGCTAAGTTCAAGTGGTGAGCTAGGAACATGGTTATGATCTAACAACTTAATAATGATCTTGATCAAGACTTGCCAAGTTAGCCACCCTAAGGACTAATATTCATAAATAAACACAAATATTAAAATAGAATATATACATATATATAATATGTTGTGTGTGGAGAGATAAAGCTATGTACTTAATATGGATAATGAAGCATTTTAATTCCTTAATTATTTTAGCCATAATATATATATATATAATATATATATATATATATATATAATATAATAAAAACTTGTCAATTTTATATTGAGTTTGAAGGGAATTATCTCCTTCATATTAGCCTATAATATTAATAATTTATTAATGTTGATTAAATATGTATATTTATTTTGAATTTTTTCGTATAGTGTACATTGTTTTTTATTTTATTGATTACTTTATTTTTATTTTAAAGAGATGTGTATCAATCATAGGTTGTGCATGGAAGGAATTATACATTTCCCTTCAATTAATTTGTAGAATACATTTCATACAGAAATAATTTTATAGATAATTTAAACACCATTTAAAAACCAAAAGCCACTTTCCTATAGACAAATAACGGTTTTTTTTATATAGAAAATATCTTTTGTCACTAGAATCCATGCATGGGAGACCATAGGTTGTTGAACCTAGAGATCTTGCCATGTGAGAGAATATAATCCTATTTTTGGATGTATATTGAATCATTTTGAAGATTTAATAGGCATAGAATTTATTCTAATACATTACAAGATGGGCATTGATTTTTTTTATTGAGTTGTATGATATTCTCGGTCAGGATCTCTTGAAATTTGTTGATGAATCAAGATAAAATGGTAGAATTCATGAGCCCTTTAATGAAAATTTTATAACTTTAATCCCCAAATATGACTCTCTCAAGTCTTTTGATGAGTTTTTTCCCATATCTCTATGCAATGTTATATACAAGGTTATTTCCAAAATAATTGCAAACAGGCTCGAGCCGATTCTCTCAAAGAACCTATCAAAGGAAAATTCACTTTTCTAGAAGGAAGACAAATTCATATGGCTATCGAGGCCGCTCAAGAAGGACTTCATAGCCTCAACGAAAGGAAGCTTAAAGGGTTGGTTATTAAGATTGATCTTTTAAAATCTTATGACAGTGTAAATTGGATATATATTCAGAAATTGATGACCCACTTAGGCGTTGAAGTTCCTTTCATCAGTTGGGCCATGAGTTTCACACATTTTTCTCTTTCATTGTTCTAATCAGTGGAGAAACTACCTCTTTTTTCCACACTTAGAGGGGTTTGCACCAGGTTGTCCTTTATCTCTATTTCTCTTCCTACTCGTCAACGAAGGGCTAAGAAAATTGTTATCTCATGCCAAAAGAAGAGGAGTTCTTAGAGGTATTATTATTGTTGAGGACATGTCCTTTTTTTGTATGACGGGGCTCGATAGGACATTGCATCCATAAAGGAGGTGCTCTCACTATTTGAAAAAGCCACTGATATGTAGATAAACCGCTTAAAGTAATCTCTCTCTCACAATGGTGTTTTTAGGGACGAGTCTTTGCATGTCCAAAATATCATTCCTTTCCAATCTAATCTTCTTGATGAAGGGCTTAAATATCTGGGCTTCTTCCTAAAACCAAATGACTACTGCAAGATTGATTGGAAATGGCTCTTGGTAAAAATTGAAAAGAGCTTAAAAAACTTGGAGTTTCATATGGCTATCTCGTGTCAGATGATTGATTCTCATCAAATATGTTCTTGAATTGATCCTAGTTTTCTGCCCTTCCTTACCATGGATCTTAAAAGTTATCATTTCTTTAGTTCACAAAATTTGTTGTTGATATTTATGGGTAACTCAAAAGGAAGGAAATTTTTTTGCATGTGTAAAATGGGACAAAATATCCCTTCCAAATGAATGGGGAGGCTAGGGTTTAAAAAACATTCACCTTTTTATAAGGGCTCTTGTAGCAAAGGTGGGATGGTGTCTGATTTGTACAAGTAGTTTATGGATTAAAGTTGTGTATCGAAAATACACTCAGCCTTGGTCAATAGTGGGATCCATGCTCCAGAAAAAAATAAACCAAATGTATTGGTAATTTGGAAGGCGATAGTGCATTCATTCGAGGTGATTGAAAAGGGTATAATTTAGAAATTTGGCAACAAAGAACGTATCAAAATTAGAACTGACCCATGGGTTGGAACCGAAAAAATGTTTGTTTGCCACCAGAGCTTATTGATCTCTTATAGGAACACATTATGGCTCGGATCCCGAATCCTAATAGAACAATAATTTGGGGATAGGGTTGGTACTCTGCTCAGTGACTTCATCTTCCCATGGATTGAGCTGAACAATGGAATTGATACGTAACAAACTTAAATTATGCCCATGTTCACATAAGGGAAAAAAATAATTATTTGGTATGAGTGCATGCTTTGTCTAGAGCATACACCCAAAAATCAGGTTATGTCTTCCTCATCGAGGATAGGAAAGTTGCAAATCTCTCATGGTGATGGAAAAAGCTATGGAAATTGGAATGTCTTGCAAAAGCTCACCTTTTCCAATGTTGCATCCTGGAAATACAAGTTCCTACATGGGACAATCTAATCAAGTGAGGGATTATAGGGCTGAGTTAGTGTCCCTTATGTAAAAACTCTAAAGAATCAATAAGGTACCTCTTCATTCTTTTCCTTTTTGCAGTAGTAGTCTGGTGTTTTGTTCAAACTTATTTGGGTATTACATTTCAATGCGAGGGTGATTCATATTTGCATGTGTGGGAGAACTAGTGGAACTATGTAAACCCAAAAAAAATTAGATGTCTTCCCTTGCTATTTTCTTGGGGTATTTGGCTTGTGAAGGATGTAAAGATATTTCAAGACAAGACACCCATTCCACACAAGGTTGTTGCACAAACTTTAGCTACTTTTTCCTTGATTGCCGATTTAGACTCTCTACTCGTTCATGAATCGTGTCAGAGGAATCCATCGATTCCTCATTTCCTTAGGTTTACTTTGATGGCGCATCTCTTGCCAAAAGATATTGTGGGGGCAAGGTTGTTTTTCACCTATCACAAAAGTATTCTTTAAAGCTAAAAACTAGATTGAGACAAGGAACTAATAATTTTGTTGAGCTTATGAGTCTAAAATTGCTTATGTTGTTTGCCATCAAAACGAAAGTTTGACAAATGCAAATTTTTGGGGATTCAAAAATTGTTATAAATTGGTGCAACAAAACTGCTAGATGCCACATGCACACACTCATTCCCATACTGGAGGAGATAAAAAATTGAAATCAATATTTTGATGGTATTACTTGTTGCCACATTTAGAGGGAAAGAAACGAAGTTGCTAACTCCTTATCTAAGGAGGGTGCTGCGCAAGATTTGGGATCATGGCATATCAAGGTTTGGGATCATGGCATATCATGAAATGTACAAATGAGAAGTGGCATGGATTCTACCACCAACTCTTCATAGAGGTCATGCATTCTAGACATTGATCATTGTTATCTATATTTTTATTCTCTCGTTGATTATTATATATTTGTTAAATGCCTTTACACAGTCTCTACTAGGTTTTTTAAAGACATACACTATATTTGTTGCTTATTTATCACAACATGATGTTATTATTTTGGATATATGTATAGATGCATATATGAAGAGAAGCCGTCCAAACTCAGACAATTTCTTGCTACAACCACATGTGGTTGTTTTTCTAATGCAATACATGCACATTCAAAATACAATTTTGAATTCTAATAAAAATTGTGTGTGTTTTTTTAAAAGAAATCAAACCTCGACATTAAAAAATAGGCATATTTAATTATTGTTTCTCTCTTATATATACGTAAGATGTTTTATAAAAGAGGCGGGGAAAGTAAAACAACATAACAGAATGTTCTTCACATAATAAAACTTTTAATAAACCATAAAAAAGAAATGGGTATTATTAATTTACCTTATAATACTTATTGTAAAAACGATATATATACATAATAATATATATATATATGTTTATTTTTATAAAAAAAAAATTATTAATTTTTAAATATAAATATAAATTCTAATTCTAATAAATAAAAGATGTATTACATCGTTAAATCCACCCATATAGGTCATCGTGGTCTATTTAATTTATAATTTTAATCCTCCTAGCATATTTAAAATTGCAAATTGATTTTTATTTTCTTTCAGTTGAAAAAAAACTAACAACTTTCTATTATAGAAGATGTTTACATATAACATACATATCACTTTTATATATCTCATATCCACATACCCATCAACATATTTAACACGTCTAATCTACTAGCATAACTCCTATATTGTTATCAAAATAATTTGAATATATACATAATATTATAATGTCCAAATACACATAACAAATCATCTAACAACATATCATTTGAAGCATTGACATTTTATGGGATTTCCATATATATATATATATATATATATATATATATCACCCAAACAAAAAGAACAAAAATAAAATAATCAAAATTTATTGCAGAGATCCCTATAAGTAGACGACTATATCATTTGAATATAACCTAATCTTTGGAACCTCTTATTGTAAAAGGTGGAGAACTAGCAATTGCACTACATGTTGCGAAGGAAACGTCGCAAAGGAATATCATAAGAAAGAGTAGCATAGAAGAAAGAAGTTATTAGCGGTCATTGTAGCTTAACTTATGCGAATAACATATTGAAAAATATTTATTGACTATTATCAGATGTTTTTCATTTGCTAGTTTAAAAGACATACTAAAATGTGAAGAATCACATTGGTTAGTAGATGTGTGATGAAATTTTTTAAATCGAGAGCAACATATGACACTCATGTCTTCATCAAGTCTGGAACCAATTGATCTTAGAAGAAATAATGAAAAATATGCTATGTAAAATTACCTCCAAGATTCCAAATCATAAGGTTGAGTTCTAACTGCTATTGGGTTACTCAAAGAAATCCACCTACACACCACCTTGTTTTATATATTTTTTTCAAGAGAGACATGGCCAACAAAAAATGCAACAACCTAATCTTCTGCCTACTGTAGAAAACCTTTGAAATCTTCCTTATTTTAGACAAACATATCTTGAAAACAAAACCCCATACATAGTGTTGGACCTCACATGTATTTTAGTGCACATAGAACACCACCCTAAAAATTCTATATGTTTGATAACAAAAACATAATTGTGACAATATTCTGGAATTGATATAAAAAATGACTCAAAATGCACATACATTATCTTGAATGCCTTCATCTGAAGAGAAAAAAATTCACATGGAACTCATTTAACAGTCCCATTTTATATACATCAAATCTCATGTTTGAAAACGATGAAACATGACAAAACTAAGGCATACTTGGACTTCGCATACACTCTGAAAAACATTACTAATCAATCTTCCAAAGGAAGAGAACTCTAATATAGTTATAAGAGGATCATCAAGCAAGGAACATGTTGAAATTGATTGGGTATTGGAATCTAGAGAAACTACAATCCACTTAAATTTGCATTTTCACACACAGGTATCATTACTACTCACAAATCTTCAGATATTGTTGGGAAAATCCATTAACTATCTAGATACAATAAATGGTATGACCTATAATTTCAATACAGGGGATAAAAATGGATGTTATAGAATAGAACCCCGAAATAGAGATGCAAAGATTAGATTTCCAAATTTTTAGATGTCAACATTGCAATAGAAATTAATTTGTGGTTGAGTCAACACACTTGATATGGATTTCCTAGGGAAATAAATGGTACTAAATGTCAAGTTCCTTAAAAAAATTATCCATCTCTAATACAAGCTCAAATCTTCGATTCGTTTCTCACCCATGTTATGATGGTTTATGGTGTGTTGGGTATACAAGGCCATTTTAATTATACTAAGGTTTTGTATATCTAGCAACACCATGCTATGCTTTGGGTGTCAGTGCTATGCTTTGGATGCCAATGTTGTGGCTTGCTTTTGAGATATCTGCGGACGAGGAGGACAAAGAAAAACAATTATATTACTAAAGAGAATTTGCAAGTCCAGACCGCGAAAGTTATATGTTTCAATCAGGTGCCATGATCTGGATTGGTTGAACATACCATTAACTTCATAATGTTATCAACATTTAGAGAGAACTATGATAAGTACAACAACTCATCCATTTGATCTATTTCACTAAATCAAATTAGTTGGGTATGCGAACCTAGAGTACCAACAATTATAAGCCAAAGAAATAAAGGATAAAATTAATTACTTTGTTATCCTCTCCTTGAGTGCACCAATATTTTCAATTGAGGTGGAAGCATCCATAGTGAACTCCACAAAATCACCCATTTCTGGACTTCGATAAAATTTGCTAATGGGTTTTGTAGCTATTGTTGAGTTTGGATAAAATTGTTGTGAGAAGTTCATTTCTTCTAAAATCATCTACAACAAAATAGAGTACCTAGTACTAGAAACCAAATTGGGCAAGATGAGTTCCTCTACAACATGACCAAAAATAATAAATGATTGTGGAAAACTAAACATTGACGATGTTGGCTACTCTTAGCCTTCTTCCCTTTCCAGAACACCATCAACAATGCATTGGTCACCAACATCAAAGGGATGCTTCAAATATTGTTTTGCAAGTGTTACCTAATATGAATTCTTCTAATACTAGCTGAGATAATACCAACAAAATGACATGGGATGTGGAAATCCCTGAACAAGTAAAATTACAATTATCATGACTATAGCGACAATCACATTGGTAATTTGGCGTGGTTGTTTTATAACAGTTTTGGTGTCAATGAAAGAATGGGCCAATGATTTATTTTCTAGATAAATATTCACCTAAAATATAATCCCAATTGCAAGAGGTCTAAAACATATTGACATGGTCGCAATCCCATAATTCTAAATGTAAAACAACAGACTAATTTATATCTTTAATCTAGTTTTTTTAGTTCAAGAAACTCTAGAGAAGGATAATGCCAGAGCCATTTGGCAATGTCGAGAGAAACCAATTCATGAAATCATACATTCCAATGGAGAAAAGTATAGGGACTAAGGATGAGAGTTAAAAATGCATGCCACCAAGTCTTTATTGCTCCTTCAAATTGGGGAAACATTGGTTCCATCTCATTCTTTTTCAAGAACCTCAGAAGGTCTTCTTCCTCTATATACCTGTAAAATATGGAATCCCATTAGAAAGAAACCAATAAAACACCAAACAGATCATGCAAGATGAAGAAAAACTATGATGTATATACTAACTTGGCCCTTGACTTAGCAACATTTTTGAAAATGCTCTTTACTGTAGTTATTTCTTGCAGTTCATTTGTTATCTATGTATCACCATGATGTTTTAATTGTTGACTGATCTATTTGCTACTGCTAGAATTTATGCTTTGATCTAGATTATGTTGATTATTTGAAGTTTTATTGCTATGTTTATGGAATAAATGTTGTAGCCACTTCAAATACCATACAAAGCTAATTTATTCTTATTCCTCTCCAAAGTTACCGATAGTAGATAATTTCATATCAAAACCACCAATTTTAGAGAACCTGCATGAGATTATATAGTGATGCTTAGTAGTTGCAACATGCAATATCTCCTATCACTCCCTTAAGGTAAATGTTATCCAAGAAATTAATTTTCTAAATTAACTTTGTAATTGCTAAGGTCCCAACAAAATAGGACCAAAGAGACCACAGTAGGACCTACGATGATGCATGAGTTTTCCTAGAAAAAAAAAGAGAAACATATATCAAATACTCAATTTCAAACATTGAAAATAACCCACAATTAGACGGAGTTAGGCATTAGTTTTAACCTAGCAGTTTCTTGGAGTCTGGTAGGCTTCACGTTTTTTGGGTGGTCCTATGAAACAAGAACAAAAGCATTGACTTAAACAAACCAAAATTACCTTTAAAGAAGTCAGTCCTATTGTTTACATGGTTATTTTTTATTTACTTTTTTCCATGCCCCATTGGAATAAGGGTGCTGAAATCAGGTCCTGAACATTGGAATAAGGGTGCTGAAATCAGGTCCTGAACATTGGAAGTTTTCCAATAACACTTGTCAATCTTTTATATCGAAATTTTCTGATTTCACTATATAACATTCCCACCAAACTTTCATTCTTCTTTACCATTTTTTTCTCAAATGTTTATGCTTTTTTAATAAGTCACGTGTTAGAGAAAGATGAATGTGAGCCTCGTACTATTTTCCTGGGCTAGCTACTCCATCTTTTTTCTTAATAGTTGTTGCTAAGAAAATTGAAAGTGAGCACTATGGGACCATGGTGAAATGGTTGAACTATCACATAAGAGTTTTAGTAGCCTATAAATGGGGACACTTTTAATGCAATCTCTAAAATTACCGTCCTTATTTTAGTTCAAATCACAAAAGCGGTAAGCATAGTTGCCTATAAACACAGTCTAAATAACAAATAAACACTACCCTTAGTTAACCAACAAGTGTAAAATATAATTCTCTTAATGCACATTTCCATAACAAACCACGATCTCATACCATTTGGCCTCATACCATGAAAACATCTCTAATTTAAGTTAAAGTTTAAGATTATATTGGAATATTTATGTTTTTTGGCTTATTTGTTAAATCCTCTTTTTCATATTTGGATAGTTTTTGTTGTATAAATTTATGCATTTGGGTAGTGTTGATGGATCCATTTATGCATTTGGGCAGTGTTGATGGATCCATTTATGCATATAGGTAGTATTGTTGGTTACATTTCTTCTTTTGGGTTTTGTGTTGAATGCATTTTTTATTCTTGGGCTGTAGTTTGAATGCCATTATGTATTATAGTTATTAGAGAATGTGTACACTTATTTATTGATTTGAATGTTTTGGAATAGATCTAGTTCGACATATATGCCTCAAAAGATGTCCCTTGGTACTCCTAGACATAGTAATCAAAATAGAGGTTTTGGGAGTACAGACTTAGACACAACTCTAGTACAGACTAGTAGGCTTTAATTGAACAAGGCCCCCTCCAAAATACCAGACCAAATATCTCCTAGGAGTACATTACCTAAGGTAAGAAACATGAAGTTTAATTCTCAATCTACTTGTTTTCTTGCCCCTTTACGTTCCTGTGATAGCTGGGTTTCATAGGGTGAATGTAAATTTCATTATGATGCGCTTTGTTCATGGTATGTGTAAAATGTAAATGGCTGAAATGAGTCACCAAAGGACCCGATATTCAACAACTACTGAATCAAGCTCAGGAGAATTTTAAGAGTGCTAAGGATCCATAGGCCTTGGTAGAGAAAGCTAAGTCCAGGGCTCTTAAAGATTTGGAAGAGAGTAAGATGGAATTTGATGAAGCTAATGTGAGGTTGAGTGAGTCTTTGGTGGTTGAGAAGAGAGAATTGGAGAAATTTGAGAGTGAAGTTTTAGGACAATGAGAATGAGTGAGACACCATTGAGGCTGCTAAGAAGAGAGATCAGGCCTGGCAATCTGAATTTGAAGTTGTGCAGAGATAGCATGCTCTTGATTTGGCTGCCTTGCAATCTGCAACTCAAGAGATTCAACAGGTCAAGAAATACCTCTCCATTGCGATGGATTCTAAGGACATTGTGACCAAACAGGGTGAGGATGTTGTCAATGCTTCAAAGATGAATGCCAACAAAATAGAAGAAGTGTCTGCAGAGATATGTTCTCTGAAAGAGGCTCTTGATTTGGCATATGCATCACGGTCAATGGTTGAGGATGAAAAGGTTTCCATTGCTACAAAACGAGAATCATAAGCCAAAGAAGCTTATGCAATGGAAACTAAGGCTAATCAAGAAGTTCAATTGTTGAAGAAAGAATTGGCCAATGTCAAGGATCTTCAATTGAAGTTGTATGATGCGTTGAAGTTTAGGCTAACATACCCTAAGAAAATGCAACTAAATTATTAAATTCCCTCGAAGAAGCTGACACTGAGATTGTTGCAACAAAAGAAGATGCACAAAAGTGATAAGATGGAAATTTCTATAGTCAAATATGCTCTTCTGGACAAAGAAAATGAGCTTCATCTAAGAGATCATATGACAATTTTGTTTCAATTACAAAAGAAGCGTATGATTTATTGTAGAAGAAAGCACAAGAGGGTGAAGAACATGCAAGTAAAAGAATAACAAAAGTTGTTTCCTAGGTGGAGGATGCCAATATTAGGGAAAATGAAGCCCTACAGAAGTTAAATGCGGTGAATTATGATCTTGAGAAGAGTAGGAAAATTGCATATGAATCTTCTGAGTAGCTAGAGGTTGTCCAAATAGCCAAATCGGCCCTGGAAGCATATTTGAAGAAGTCAAAGGAAGAGGCAGGGTACTGGAAGAAGGATGCTACATTAACGATATCCCACAATGGAGAAATGAGTGGAAAGATAGCTGATAGATCCAGTTCTTTGTGCAACACTCACCATTTGAATCTTTTGGGGATGCACCAAATGTGAAATTGTCATCACCAATGCATTCAGAAGACTTGGATCAAAAAAAACTCGTGAAGTGAGAGGAGATAGATCATACCGAGATCTCATCAACAATCAAGACAAATAAACCCATGTTGCGCAAAATTGGGGAGCTTATAAGAGAAGCATACATAAGTAGGGTTTCAATCCTCGTCCCTTACTTGAACACCATCAACAATGCATTGGTCAACAACATCTAAGGGATGCATAACGAACACAAACAAAATTGCTTCAAAGATTCTTTTGCAGGTATTCCCAAATATGAAGCCTGATAATACTAGCTAAAATGATACTAACAAAATGACATGGGATGTGGCAATCCCCAGAACAAGTAAAATGACAATTATCACTACTACGATGGCAATCACATTGCAATTTGGTGCACCATATCATACCAAGATCTCATCAACAATCAAGAAAAAGAAATCCATGTTATGCAGAATTGGGTAGCTTATAAGAAAGAGAAGCATACATAAGTAGGGTTTCAACCTTCTTCCCTTATGTGAACACCATCAACAACACATCAGTCACCAACATCAAAGAGATGCACAACGAACACAAACACAATTCCTTCAAAGACTGTTTTGCAAGTATTCTCGAATATGAAGCTTGCTAATACCAGTTAAGATGATACTAGCAAAATGACATGGGATGTGGCAATCCCTAGAACAAGTAAAATGACAATTATCATGACTACAATGACAATCACATCAGCAATTTGGTGCAACTAGTTTATAGCGGTTTTGGGGTCAAAAGAATAGTGCTAGACATGATAGCTAGAATAACCCTGCATAAAAAGTATAAATTTTAAGTTAGGGTTTGCGCGACAAAGTGAGGTTTAACGTAAAAGTCCTCACTTTTTCTTAAACACTATGAAAATACTAATATCAAGGCAACCAATAGCCTGGTCACATAGGGCAACACCTAATGGTTCTTAGTGGAGCGCTCAACTTGGGGATCAAGCAAAGCGAGCCAAAGACAATTATTCACACTCTTTTTGAGGCCATAGACAAAGTAAAGAACCCTCTTCCTGAGAATGAAGTTTCTTTCGACCATGAAGACAAGAATACTAATAAACTAACTTGAAAACCAATCTCCCACAGAAGGCAACCAATACCATCAAACACCATTTCCAAATCTCCAACCCCGAGACCATGTGATGCCCTAGAAAACCCACTGTCAAGCTCAAAATCAACATTCCCAACAACACAACGAAGGGGAAGAAGCATGGGGAAGAACCTTTGTTGGGCGATCTTTTCAACAAAGGATGGGTGTTCCCTTGGACAACATTCAACATACTATGTCGAGCTTCGACAAATCTTGATTTTGGTTTTGAGTACATCGATCTAGACAATGTAATCTTGATTTTGGTTTTGAGTGCATCGATCTAGACAATGTAGGAACCATGTTCCTCGTTATCTCTGCTTCTTTTTTGCTAATATTTGTTTTTCTGGGCTCCGAGAAATTTTAGTTCCCAATTCAATTTCATCTCCACCTATTTTTTGTGGGCTATTATCATCTTTGTATGTTTTTCATGCAGGTGATTAGGGTTTAATTAACCTTCCTTCAAACTATCTTTGATCTAATGACTGAGCATTTTCCAATCGTCTAACATATAATCAAATGACACAAAATGATGACAAATGAGCAAGAAGGAAGTTCTTTTCAAAAAGAATGCATTATGGCATAAATATATGCCCTCAATAATTTTTATAAATCATTCTTTTCAGCAACTAAATTTTGTTACCATATATATGTGAAAATGTCTAGTCCCAAAAATAATTTATAATCAGAAAAATTATCTTCATCCAATTTATAAACTTGGCACCAGAGAAAATAACCTTGAACCCAATTTGTAAATCTCCCTGTACCATCATGGCGTTGAATGATATAAATCCGTCGTTGCAAATTAATGATTCGAGTAAAATGGATCATTTTAAAATACATTCCATTCAAATCAATCTAAATTTTGAGGATTCTATTTTGGTTCGGTTTTTTCATGATTGCATATGGGGCGCTGAGTCTTGAACGGTCACTTACTATTTCAGGATAACAAAAAGAAGGGTTTTGGCCAGCTTGATACATTCAACTAAACAGAAAAGCAAAACGAGTAGTGGGCAGCTTGATATTCAAGAAAACAAAAAAGCTATTAATATAAGCCGTTAGATGTGGGTAGGTGAAAAAGCAAAATCCAGCATTAACTGTTCGATGTAGGCATGACACTAGTATAATATCATCTCAACTGGATCTGCATAACATCTTTATGTCGGCCGACGTGCTGCCATGGTCTGTATTTTGTTCACGTTGTAATTTCCACTTCTGCAGCCCTAATAATTGGGTTTTCTGGAAGCAAAGTGCTGAAATTGCCTGTAATTCCATGATTTTATACCCTGCTTTGTACTTACAGGGTATGTACTCTGCTACCATGACTTTCCATCATCTCAGAAATTCCGAACAACATATATTATAATTGTATTCGGCCTCTCTTCTTTCTCTCGTTTCAATGCATATTCCTCATTTTTTCCCTGACTTACAAACTTTTGTAATTTCCGGTATCAACACTTCATCAATGTTTTTTAAGTTTTCCCCTAATGTTTGAATTTACACATTTTTGCCGGACATAAAACGATTATGCTACCATCTGTGAAATGCTCAGGATGTTGATTGTTTTTTTGTTCGAGCAGTGGTGGCGGCAGATAATAAGGTATGAGTAGTTCCATCCCATCTGGGTGAATTAGTAAAAAATATTTTTCCTGATTTTAAGTGCAGGTTTTCAATCTGTATGTCACAAAAAAATCGATCCAAACAGAGTATTATTTATTTGTAATATTGGCATTTCACCTCTTCGAGTTCGAATAGACATAGACATTAGGCTGAATAGAAATTAAAATTTATAGATGTAAATTTTACAAACGCTCGTAGAACTCTGTAGGGTTTTATTTATTGTGTTATATTTTAATAATAAATAATGGTATAGTTCGCTTCTTTTTTATGCTTAAACTTCATTTGATTTCATTGGAATGGGTTTCCTCTTTTTCAAGTAATGCAGAGAAAGCCGAAAAACTGAAACTGGAGCTCATGCAATGAAAAGAAGGGTCCAGATTTTTGCGGGTTTTTTTGAAAATTTTGTTTCTGTTTGTTGCATATTTTGTTTTTCCTTGTGGTCGAGTGTTGTGAATGGTAGTCTTCTCTTCGGTTTATTTTTATTTTTTTCCTTTGTCGGTCAGCCCTGTTTTCTCTTTTGCTCAGTTTTGCAATAATTGACCCTTTTTGCTTCTCTATCTGTTTTAATTAAACGCCACCTTTTTCGGAACCATACCTGCTACCTTCTCTGGAAGCATACCTACGGGGTCCACTCCAGCGGTAACTAAAGCCAACAGACTCTACTCAGGTTATCATTTGATTCATTGAATTGGTTTATATTTAATATAAACAATTGATTCGCTGCTGCAATACCAGTACCTTTTGTAATCGATGACAACGCAGTCGCTATTTTTCGTACTGAACTCACAATGGATTAATTAATCGATTTAAGGGCGAATTTAGCTTCCACTTCTATTGCCAGCCGAACTGGAGGGGAATTCATTTCATTTCAAAAGAGCAGTGAGCAGGTTAATGTATTTAAGACAACAAAAAGGCTATTAATAATATGAATACGAATGATAAGACATATAATATAAAACGTACAATTTGGGTAGGTGAAAAAGCAAAACCCAGCATCAGCCGTTCGATGTAGGCATCTGAACTGCATAACACCTTTATCTCGGTGAACGCGCTGCTATGCTATGTATATTTGTTCAAGCGGTAGTTTCCACTTCTGCAGCTCTAATAATTGCATTTTCTGGAAGTAGGGCGCTGAAATGGTCTGTTAATTCAATTCATGATTTACTTACACGGTATGTACTCTATACCATAAAATTTCAATCATCTCAGAAATTGCGAGCAGCATATATATTGTATTCGGTCTCTCTTCTTTGCCTCGTTTCAATGTATATTTCTTAGTTTTTCTTGAGTTACAATTTTTTGTATTTTCTGTTATCAACACTTAATTAATGTTATTTAAGTTTTCACTAATGCTTGAGTTTACAATTTTTTGCAGGACATAAAATGGGTATGATACCATCTGTAAAATGCTCAGAACTCAAAAAAAAATTTGGGTGGCGGTGGCGGAAAATAATGAGGTACGAATAGTTCCACCCCATTTGGGTGAATTAATTTTTTTTCTCTGATTTTAAGTACAGGTTGATCTGTTTGTCACAAAAGAATCGATTCAAGGAGAGTATTATTAATTTGAATGTATCATTTATTTGTAAGATTGGTATCTCACCTCTTCCAGTCTGAATAGACAAAGGCTGAATAGACATTAGAATTTATAGATGTAAATTTTACAAACGCCGCGTAACTCTGTATGGTTTTATTTATGTTGTTATATGTTAATAAAGCAGTAGTCTATAACGCGACTTTTTGAAAGTTTTTCTGGCAGATTTTTCCGGTCAAAATCCGGCCGCAATTCATTGGAATCCCAAGTTTGATAGCTAGTTTCTGCACAATCAATGGCTCCCGGGGGTTTTTCAGGGCGCTGAATCCAAATATGCAGTTAAAAAACCATTTTAACTGCTAAAAATCAAGATTTAACCTCATTTCTTCCGCCGGATTCCATCACCGGAATCTCCAAAAAGTCCCATTATAGACAACTCCGTTAATAAATAATGGTATAGTTCAGCGCTTTTTACGTTTATACTTCATTTCATCTTTGATTGGAATGGGTTTCCTCTTTTTCAAGTGATGCAGAGAACGGAATTGTACTTGTGATTCAGAGTTGTGAATGGTAGTCCTCTCTTTGACCTTTTTTTCGGTTGCCCACCGGCCCTGTTTTCTCTTTTGCCCTGCTTTTCAGTAATTGCCCGGTTTTCCTTCTGTTTGTTTTAATTAAACGCTACCTTCTTTGGAACCGTACCTTCTGCCTTCTTTCGAACCAAACGCCAACACGGAACTATAGTTAGGTTATGATTCGATTTATTGAATTAGCTTAAACTTAATATAATATGGTTTTATGGGTTCGTTCCAAATTAATACGGCAATACCATTTGTACTCAATGACAGGGCACTCACAATGCATGAATCAATTTGACTAGTTACGAATTCACCTTCCACTTCTATGCCAGCCGCACTAACATGGCGAATTCATTTCATTTCTTCTCCGCCTTGGCATTGAGGTAGGCAGGTAGATCTGTTTTAAGTATTTATTTCGAATATTCGTATAATTCCCTTGCATATAATTTTTACATAAATATATTATATTAGAAAGCACAACATTCCGGGCGCATGGTTCACGTTGCCAAAGGGCGTGTCAAGAGTTCAGGAGTTACGACTCTGTTAGCTCTCGTTAATATTTTCTATATTTAAAATCTATAATATATATAATTCGAGTGTTTTAGGTTAATTCTATTGGAATGAATCAATAATAATTATTTGAACTCAATAATAATTATTTTCCCCAATTCAAAGTGCAATTTAGTTTTAAAGAGTTCTAGCTAGTCATATTTATTACGTAAGAGTGTTGAGGAGATATGTATGTCACAAAAAAATCTATTCGAAGAGAATAAGATTGTTGGCATCATTTATTGACAAAGTTGGCATCTCATTTTTCCAATCTAATTTAAATCTGATTTATCGATATCGTTGACATCTCATTTCTTCCCATCTGATTAGTAAAAATTTACAAATGCGAGCACAATTTTATATAATTTTATTTATATACTTATATGTTAATAAATCCAAAAAAAATTATTTATTTATTGGTATCATCTTTTTCAAAAATTGGCATCTCACCTCTTCCAGTTTGAATAGACATAGACATTAGGCTGAATAGTGGTTAGAATTTATAGCTGTAAAATTTTACAAACGCTCGCAGAACTCTGTATGGTTTATTTATGGTGTTATATCAGTTTGAATAGGCATTAGAATTTATAGATGTAAATTGTACAAACGCTCGCAGAACTCTGTATGGTTTTATTTATAGTGTTATACTTTAACAACAAATAATAGTCTGCCTTTTTACAATATAGTCTGCCTTTTTACAATTCTGTATAGTTACACATGCAGGCACAATTTTGTATTATTTATTTATTGGTATCATTTATTTCTAATAGTGGCATCTCACTTCTTCCAGTTTGAATAGACATAGACATTATGCTGAATAGGCGTTAGAATTTATGGTTGTAAAATTTTACAAACGCTCCCAGAACTCTGTATGGTTTATTTATAGTGTTATATCAGTTTGGATAGGCATTAGAATTTATAGATGTAAATTTTACGAACGCTCGCAGAACTCTGTATGGTTTTATTTATAATGTTATATTTTAACGACAAATAATGGTATAGCTCGCCTTTTTTTTACGCTTAACTTCATTTGATCTCATTGGAATGGGTTTCCTCTTTTTCAAGCCGAAACACTCAAACTGGAGCTCATGCAAGGAAAGGAAGGGACCAGATTTATGTGGGTTTTTATGAAATTTTTGTTTCTGTTTGTTGAATATTTTGGGTGTTGTGGATGGTAGTAATTCATTTCATTTCTTCTCGGCCTTGGCTTTTAAGTTTTTATTTCAAATATTTA
>APFE030026741.1:0-12874 GCA_000404065.3 Pinus taeda
AGCATGTCTCAAACAGTGAACCTTGCATAGATGAATGCACTGCTCGGTTGTAGGAATGTTGTACATAGGGGAGCTGTTCATCCCACAACTTGGGATGTGTCCCACAATAGCCTCATAACAAGTGTGCCACAATATAGATTACAAACTCTGTTTGTCCATCAGCCTACGGATGAAATGTCGTGCTTCTTTTCAATTTGGTGTCCATCCTATTCCACAAATTGGTCCAAAACTCTTTGAGAAAGAAAGAGTCCCGATTTGACACAATAGATGTGGGTAATCCAAAATGGACCCAAACATACTGAAAGAAAAGAGAAGCAGTCTGCTCTGGAGTAATCTACTTTTTACAAGGCATAAGAATACACATCTTGCTAAAATGGTCAATGACAACATACAAATAGTCGTGACTCCTTTTAGACAAAGGTAAACCTCCTACAAAGTCCATTGACACACTTTCCCATGGATGACTTGGAATAGGGAGTGGTTTGTAGAGCTCGAGTTTTCTATTAGAGGGCTTTGAAACAGAACACATCACACACCCCTTTACATAAAGAGTCACAATTTTTTTCATATGAGGCCAAAAACAAAATCCTTGTACATGACATAAAGTCTTTTCGACACCAAAGTGTCAAGACACAAGAGAGGTGTGGGCCTCTTGAATTACTTGTACTCTTTCCCCTGTGGGAATACACAATTTACCAAGGTGATACAACAATTTCCCCTGCAATTGATTGTTGTCCACCTATGAACCATGGGTTAGTTTTGCATAAATTTCTTTAAATTCGTCATTGTTAGCATATTGTTCAACATCACTTTCAAAAGATAATGAAGCATTATGCAAAATAATAGAAGCAAAAATAGGAGGGCGAGATAGCATATGGGGCACTTTATTGCTAGTTCCCTTCTTATATTTTATTACCTGATGAAACTGTTGAAGAAAAACCATCCACCTTAAATGACGAGATTGCTGCAACTTGGTTTGTGACTGAAGGTACTACAAGGGCTGATGATCTGTATGGATGATGGTCTCCTTGCCGATCAGGTAGTGTTTCCACTTTTTCACACTCTGCACCAAGGCATAAAGCTCCTTGTCATAAGTGGGATAGTTTATCACAGCTTGAGAAAACTTCTCAAAATGGTAACAAATCAGCTTCTTTTGTTGCATCAGTATAGCTCCCATGGCACAACTACTGGCATTGATTTCAATCTCAAATGACTGTTGGAGATCGGGTAAGGCTAAGACTGGCGCGATATTGATCTTTTCCTTCTAAAAGGAGTCACGACTATTTGTATGTTGTCGTTGACCATTTTAGCAAGATGTGTATTCTTATGCCTTGTAAAAAGTAGATTACTCCAGAGCAGACTGCTTCTCTTTTCTTTCAGCATGTTTGGGTCCATTTTGGATCACCCACATCTATTGTGTCAAATCAGGACTCTTGCTTTCTCGGAGAGTTTTGGACCAATTTGTGGAAGAGGATGGACACCAAATTGAAAAGAAGCACGACATTTCATCCGTAGGCTGATGGACAAAAAAAGGTTGTAAACTATACTGTGGCACACTTGTTATGAGGCTATTGTGGGACACATCCCAAGTTGTGGGATGAACATCTCCCCTATGTACAACATTCCTACAATCGAGCAGTGCATTCATCTACGCAACGTTCACTGTTTGAGACATGCTTTAGTTACCTGCCTGTTAGCACTTGAAATTTCACCTAGGCTAAGATAGACAAATCTCAAGGCTACATCAAACCATTCAGCCTCGTAGCTAGCCCTACGAGGCAGGAGAAGGCTCTCTCCGGTCAAACTCGATGGAATTTTCAATAGGATGAGTTGACAAATTAGAAACACTGATATTAGGCTAGTAAACTGATAAGGAGGGTTGATTTAAAGTTTTTGGGGTTTTTGGTGGCAATTGGAGGGAGCGCAAATCAGGGTGCAGGGATTGAGCTCAGTTTTTGCAGGTGAGTCTTTGGGGCAAGGTAGGAGTTTGTAATGATGCCTTCAGCTGAGATGGATGATAAAGGAGAAAAGAAGAGAGGCTAAAGAGGGCAAACAATGAATTTGAATCCTCTTTAGACAGTGGAAAACATAAATATTAAACAAAATTGAAAGCTGAGCATGGCATGCATGAATTCAAACTTTATCACTTCTTTTGTTTAATTAGCAGCAATACAATAAGAAATGGAACACATAAACACACTTACAAAGACAAGTAGGAAACACACCATCAGCACAATAATCCACAAGAATCCACAATGATGTCTGCAAAACCCTGGCCTTCATTTTCCTCAAATTGCAGAGATACAAGTAAAATATACAATAGAGCTTCTCCCTCAAGAGCCCAACCATGAAAATGAGTAAGAGAAGGCATAATATAGAAGATCTAACTCCTTTCCCCACCTCTAAGGGTCGAGCTCAGCTTCCTAGGAGCTGTTGCAACTAATTCTAAATTAATCACTAGATAATAGGCAATCACAACAACTTGCCTCTAAAACTTAGGAAACCTATCCATGCATTAAATATTTACCATTTACATCAAAGAAAATTCTAGAAGTGGTCAAGAAGAGTAAAAGTATCTAAGTGCCATGAAATTTACACAAAAATCCATCATTTACATGCCTCAAAAGTCAACCAAGGTGAAAACAGTGTTTTGCTGGCCGAATTGGTCAAAACTGGCAAATTTCCCTGAGTGGTCGCGCCCCTGACTTTCACTGGTCGTGCGCATTTGCAGCTCTGTTTGAGGGCCTTCCCGGTGTCCAAATCAGGTGCAAGATAGCTCGTTGGAAAGGTCTGGGAGTCTACTTTCCAACCCAACTAGAATTTCTGAATTTAGAGTTTATTTGACCCCTCAAAAGTCATTTCTCCCAAGGCAGCTTTCTGCAACTCAAAAAAGGGGCAGAAAGTCAAAATTTGCATGTATTTTGAGCTTTTGGGAGCCCAAATCTTCATAAAATTTGAAACCCTTCCATAGGCAAGTGTATATTTACATGAAAATTCCAAAAATGTAGATTTTTCCCCGTTCTGAGCTGTCCTCATGACTGGTCGCGCACGGGGTGAGACCACTCAAATGGCCAAAACCTGTAAAATTCCCAAAAATGCCAAAAATACCTCAAAATTCTCAAAATTTCTTGGGTTTGCTGCTAGGAGGAAGATAATGAGTATCATGGTGAGTGAGAGAGGCCTCAGCCAAGATACGAAGCGGATTGGTCTTCTTCTTCCTCTTGCGGATCTCGGACAACCTTCTTTGGAACATTTTCATCTTCGCCTTGCAAACATGCATCCTTGCCCAATAATGGTTTTTCATGTTCCTTAGCAACTTGTTGTTTCGATTGGCCTTATCCAATAGCCTCTCTAAGTGTCTATTTACCCGGATAAGCATGGATTCCCTCTCCTTGGGCAGCAAGTCACCGGGCCTCCTACGGTTGATGACTTGATCACTTCAAATCCTCCATAGCTCATCCAACTCTTTCTCATCCTCAAGCTGTTTGTTTCGCTGCTCTAAATATTTGATTATCCATTTTGCCATCAATAATTGTGTTTGCAGCGAATGAATCTCGGTGCTTTGCTCTTGGATGATATCCTTAAGCTCTGTGCTAGGAGAACCGACGTCAAGATCAATAACCGGATCACCTGACAATCTCTCCTCAGTCATGGGCTGCTTGCCCCTCTCTGCTACCTGTGCTGCTGTCGGAAACAAGGCCCCTTCCACCTGGTGTGGAGATAACACTCGCTGATCTGATGATGATGACGAGACCCCTTCCACCTGCTGTGGAGAAAGTACTCGTCAAGCTGCTGCAAACAAGGTCCTATGACCCCTCTGATATGTAAGCTGCGGTGGGGAAACAACATGTCTCGGAACAATAATCTTGGGCTGGTGTGATGGACCTCCTCCTCATGAATGGCCTCTGGCTCTGCGTGGCTGTGGGGCGCTGTAAAGACCTCATGAGAAATGAAGTCTGCCCATGGAATGCCCTGCTGACTCAACTGATGAGAAACAACGAGCTGAATGAGGCCATGATGGCACAAACTCCTAAGCTGCTAAGCTGGGGACTGCCTCTGAAACACGGATGACATCCTCTGAATGTCCTGGAAGAAGAAAACCGGGATGTTCATCATCCTCACACGGGTAAAGTGCATCAACATGCGAATGTGACAAGAGAAGACCTGTGAAAATCTTCCCTCGCATGTAAAGTAATGCATGATAAGCCGCATGATTGGAGCATACTCCGCCCGGAGGAATCTGAAAGGAAAGACCCCTGACAAGTGACTCACAAATACTGGCCAGACATATGGCTCAAAATAAAAAAAATCCAGCATTTTGCGCTTGGGCCACACCTCACCCACATTTGGTATCCCGGTAGCCTTTGAAATCATCTCCGGAGATAGTACAAAATTCACCCCTGCAAGAGTGACCTGCCCATCATGAAGGTGTAAAACAAATAAACATGCCAACTCCCTGTGATGCTGAATCTGAGCAAGCCTCTCACAGAACTGAAAACATGACATATAACGGAAACCATTCATTGCCAAAGGACAGGCCTGTAATTCTGCCAAAGAGGTGGGTTCCTGTCTCCTATGATGACCACCTTTGCCCCCCTTACGAGGCCTCTGCTGTACCTCCACCTCTGTAGATGATGAATGGTCATCACCTTGCTCATAAGTCTCGGTATCTGACATGGTTTTGGAGCAAGATGGGCAAACTGAAGGATAAGTTGAACTCCTGCCTCTGCCTGCAAAATGGTGAGAAGTATGCTGTTTTCAAGGGGAAAAAATCATAATGGAAATGTTAGGGGAGGGATTTTTGATAAGGAATGGGAAAATATATAAAAACAGGGATTTTTAGGGATAATTCACAAAATGTTAAACACATCATCTCATCTTCCATCATTAGGAAATCATTTGCAACGAAACACTTTATTAGGATTTAATCATAGGGGAATAAGACTTCTTTTACATCTTGTTATAAGGGGAAAAGGGATCTTAATTGAGCAGGAATTTAGGGAAGGGGTAGAGAGGAAAACAGGGCTTGGTTTTGGGGAGACACAACAATATTCTTTTGCAGACAATAATTATAGCAATATGTCCATTTTATAAATATACACAGCTGCATTTTTCTTGTTTTTTCCATGGATACAACAACAGCATGTCTTCTATTTTTCAATGACTATGCACAGCAATATCTCTTTTTTTTATATTTGGTCTTTTTGGCATTTTATTTCTCTTTTCTTTTTTTACCTAACATTTTTATTCTTTCTGTTATTCATTTATTTTTCTTGCTGTTGTTCATTTAGTTTGCTTGCTGTGTGGAGGGTATTAGGGTTTTTAGGAATTAGGGATGGGAAATTTAGCATTTTTTGCAAATGAAATAAGAGATAAACATATTATAACATTTGTGAATTTCATTTAATAGGAAACAAGGACGGAATAAAGAGGGATTTAAAACCTTGAAAAAAACACATAAACCCTAGCATAATGCCTACATTAGCAACAACCAAATTAATCCATTCTCTTGCAATATTGAATGATAAAACCATTAGACACATCATTATTTCATCATCCCTTAGCATCATTCACAAATTTAGAGCCTACCTCGATCGATTTAGCACTTAGGAGGGCGATTTGATCGATTTGGAGGGTTTCTGGACAAAACAGGTCGAGTGGTCACGCCCCTGCTCTGAGTGGTCGCGCCCCTTAGGAAATCGCACTGTAGAACTGGCGCTGAGTGGTCGCGCCCCGCCCAACTGGTCGCGCACCTAGTTTGAGTGGCCGCGCCCCCTGAAAATAAACCCAACTTGCTGCAAATCGCCTTCTTGACCTCTCACTTGTTCTTGCAAGCTCTCAAATGCATAATGAGACTATGTAGAGGGAAATTTAGTCTTTATAGGTCCAAATTGAAAAAATTAAATCACCAAACCCACTTTCTAATGTTTTTGTTGCTTTGACATTCACTTTAACACTGTTTTAAGTTCACTTTGCCTGAATTTGATCTTTTGAGTGCTTTAACTCCGTTCTTTTTGCAGGTTGACTATCTGATGGATTCTGGTGAGGAAACCAGGGTTATTGCCGACATTCTGAAGAATTTTGAAAATTTTCCTTATTTTTGCAAATTTCACATGACCTTGGGTTTAAAAACAGGGTTTTTAAATCCAAGGTATAAATGAGCTGTAGCTGATGAAAAATATTAATGGAACATATTTACATACCTCCTTCTGGTTTGCTGGGGACTATTAGACCTTTGACTCATGACCTTGCAGTGATTTTGACCAAAACCCTAGACCTAGACTTGGGATTTCAAGACAAAAATAAAACAAGTGTAACATAAGCTCATTCAAATGATATGACCTGATCCAGCAAAGCCAAGAAGGGAACAAAGACCAGCTCCTCCATCAATGTTATGGCATGCCTAATGGGATGCAAAACTGATACTGATGAGACACCTACCTATGCATATGCAAAGAGCTTTTGATCACCGATGGAGGGCTCAAGACCGACACTAATAGAACACCAAGGATAATGTTCCCCAAGAGGGAGGGGTTTCTAACAACCCATGTTTTATTTTCCATGTAAATAAAATAAGACCAAAGTCAAGGGACACATTCCAAGATGAATGTTGGGAAACACATAGTGATAGGGTATCACTTGTGATTAATTAATGGCTATGGAAATTGGAAAAGGCATTAACAAAGGAAAAGTGGCAATAATTGGCATCTTATTTATGAAATAAATGAAAATAGGAGAAAAGGGAGGTGAAGAGATAGAGATTTGCATGAGAGGAAATAAGAGGGAAAATGGAGGAAAATGAAGAAAATAGAGGCCTCAATGATCAAAAGGCTTATGAGGATCAGTTCAAAACCTTTTTTCAATTCAATTTTGAAGCTCTCATTTCATTCTCTCATTCTCTCATACTCTCGCATACTTAGAACATTCATGGAGCATTATTGGAACACTTGGGTATTCACTTAGATTGGAGAAAAAAGGTTACGGAAAGCAGGAAAGTGCAAGGAAACAGTTGGATCAAAAACTACAGTTGGATTTCTTGGTAGGTAATAGGTTTCATGTGCGATTTCCTTGTTAATTTCTAGGTTCATGGTATATGCATGTAATTTTCTTGTTATGTATTGTCATTGAGATGGAGATTTTCCTAGATTGATTGTGGTTATAGCATTGCCTTTTCATTTCCTAGATAAACATTGTGTTGTGGGTTTTTCCACTTGTTGTTTTTCTTGTTTGTGCTAATGTTCCTTATGGTCATGGGTTGGAAAAAATGCTTCAGAAGACATGGAACAACTAGGGTTGAGTTAGTAGTCCTAGATGCTAGGTTGGGACAAAATCTTTGGAGCCCTTGGTGGGTTCAAAATAGTCCTTGGAGTCGGGTTGGACAAATGCTCTGGGACCTTGGAAAACTTGGATAGATATTGATCTGGTTGATGTTAGAGATGTTTGACAGTAGAGATGGAATCACTATGGCTGATGAATAAGGTGGTTTGGACTCTAAAAGCCCTGTTTTTTTTTTTATTCAGTTTATTCAATGATATCCCACATTCATGCTTGGAATAATATAGCACAGGGTGATTGGATGAAAGAGATATTTGGTTTAGCCTAATCGATGGTCGAGTGGTATGTGGAAGTCCTTGACTTGGTTGGAATCTTCATATGTCAATGTGAGATAATTTCTTATTGTGATCTATAACCATTTGTAGTGATTATCTTGATGATATTATGGCTAAGTTTCCATGGTTTCTATGTTGGTTATTTTGTGGTTATATGTTTGTTACATCATGTTTGGTATCTATGGCTCTTGTCATGATTTGCTTAGTAATCGAACGATTGATGAATATATGGACTAATAAGTGTTGTTGTAGCTATGTGGAGAGGGAGTAGAGACTCCTTGGTGATTCTAAGATGAATCAAAACCTATTATAATCGAATATGCATTCATGAGTTGAAGCTTACATGTTTGCCATGTGTCTAACAAAATGTATGGTGTGTTCTAGGAAGTCTAGGTCAAGTTATTCCTTTGATTTTGAATGATAATCATTATCGTTATGAGAAATATGATTCTTGAAATTTATAGAAGTTATGGGAAGTGGTCTGGAGACTAGCCTAGAAAAGTGCTTATATCTTGGGATTGCATGCACGAAGCTGGAGAAAGGCTTGTGAGTGTGCTTAGAGCTCACAAATGCATGTAGGCAATGCCAAGGGTGTGTTTATAGGTCTAGGTTAGTGAAACAAGGTTCCATATTAGGGATTGACCACATAGAGTGTTTCTTCAGCTCCTGGGTGATCTGTAATCCTTGTAGGATGTTAGTTTGTAGTCGCCAATTCGTTAACTAGAACTAGGAGGCCATGTCAAGTAATAATTACATTTGTCTCATGTTTACCATAGTGAGCTTGTGACTTTCGGTAAATGTGGGAAGGGGTGCTTACAAATATGATGAAGATAATGCATGAATTTTAGAAAAGTGGAATGCAAATGAATATACTGTTATCAAAACAAGAATGTAGGTGTTAACATTTGAATGACAAATATTTTCCCTTACAGATAAATCTTCCATGAGAGGATTCATGTAATGTAGAGAAAGAAAGTGACTTCATGTCCCTACTATCGTTTACCTTATCCACACACACCTACTATCCAAAACCCGAGTTTATTATTTAGCCCAAGCATCTAGACCTCCGAAAAAAGAAACTTCTTTTACAAATATCCACACTCTGATTGACTACAAGGGTTCGATTATAACTACGGGAGATTACATAGAGGTCATAATCCCATCCAACAATGAATACAACCACGAGGGAGTGGGTGCAAGCTGGGGAGGTTTATTCCTTAGGAAATGAACTGAAAGTGAATGCCTTTGGAACTGACTACACACCCTTGCATTGAATAGTCACCGCAGGGTCAAGACTCATCGAAAATGAGGGGAAATATCTACCTTAGCCAAGGAATGGAGAAAGGGACTAGTGACAGTCTACCAATGAAAATCGATTAACATTAAAATCACCTCCTACCTCATTATAACTATTTTTAATCCAACTATATAAATCCATGGATCAACCTTACCAGGAAATGGAAATTCGGTTGCTAAATTGAACTCATGGTGTCTTGAACTTCAAGTTCATTTTTTCTAGTATTGTTTCAAATCAAATATTTTTACTATAATTTCTCCATACCTGTTAGAATATAATGATAAATTATTTATTTTAGCTTGAATTAGTTAATTTAGGTTGGAAAGATGAATGAAAGAGATATGATCTCAAACATATAGGCAACTGATAAGGCCAAAAAGAAGATTTCAATTAGAAAATCAAATATAAAATAGAAGTGACTATAGTTCACAAGCTTGTAATTTGGTGATATTCAAATTAAATATGGGATGGTGATTTGAATTGGATACGTTCAACAATGTTTATTTAAGCAAACTACTATTTTATAAAATCTCGATATGTTATAAAAGAGGGAAAGGTAAGTTGAAAGAGGAAGGAGGGAATACCTATAGATTTTAGACTAAAAAGTAATCAAGATCCTATAATTTAGGTTAGGAATTTTTTTATTGTTTCAAGAGATTCAACTTCTATACTAGATGGTAATATTTCAAACTAATATAAATCAATCTTTCAAAGATAAATGTTGGAGTTTAAAGAACAAGTTTTTGAAGGATCCTCTGTGAGTTGTTGGATAAGGTAGAATATTTCAGGTTTTGTTTACTATATTTAAATTTTAATATTTCTATGGATTTAAATATAATAATAAATCTTCAGTGTGCAGGTTTTATTTCATATTTGCATACCAATTTGTGTATGTGCACTGTTGTCATTTCATGCAAAATCCTATCTTTGAATAAAGGTTGATTATCAATCTATGAATATGATCATGTATATTAGTGAATATTTGGTAACTATTTTCTTAGTTATTTTCTAATGTGCACTTGATTCAACGATTATTCAATCATGATAACTACTTCCATGATCTAATAACTTATTCTTGATTTCTTTCGATTTTTAATAATTGTGAACAAAAAAACATGAATTATGCTAACAAATATTAGTTATATTAGCTATTTCTGTAAGCTAATATTCATCTTCAACTTCATGTTAAATCCATTTTTTTAAAACCTTTTCATCTATAATATAGGAATTGTCTTCTATTACCATGTTAGGACAACTTTCTTTGTTTTCTACATGGTAGCTAGATTGCGCTTAGGATTTGGTTTTAGTTAATTTCAAGCGAAAATCTCTTCACAAGGGGAAAAAAGCCTCTTCAGAAGGGGAAAATTTTTCTAGTGCCTGAGCTAAGCACACATTTTAGCCAACGCAAAGACTTCCTATTTCAAGCAATTGTGAATAGGAAAGTCTTTTCTTCTTGCCTATTGATATCAACAAGCATTACCATTCAACAACAAGTTTAATTTAGTCAGAGTTTAGTTTAGGATTATAGATTAGTTTGTATTATATTAGGTATTTACTATATGGTAGATTTAGTTAGAGGAAATTGGGCCCATATATCAGTCGAAATAATCAAACCAAACATAAAAGGGACTAATTTGGGCCCTAATTGAGTGATTCCTTAAATGTTGACATGGACATTTTTTGCCATCAACATTTTTGGTGCTAGAAGGATGGATGAATATCAAATTAACCCTTTGCAACTTTTCATTTTTAAGTTTTAATTTTTTTTAATGCCTCCAACCCAAATCTCTATTTGGAGTTGAATTTATAGACAAACATTTTGCACACTCCACTAGGGATAGTTAAATACTTGCTAAAAAATAAATTTGATTGTAAGGGTGAAATAATTACAATTGAACATATTTTCGGTTTATTCAAAATTGTATTTTTTATGGTATTCATGAGGTGTCATGTGCAAGATTTTGAATCTCACTTTCATAGGCCATGCTAAGAAATGGTGTCAATCATTGTCGATAGCTTCTATACACACATGGGATCAATATCTATGTAAATTTATTCATGCATTTAAATATTGTGACTAGAATGAAGTGTCTCTAGAACATGAAAAATTACACAGTTTGGAAGGTAAGTCTTCACTAAAACAAAATGGCTAATTAGTTACTACAAAAATGACTAAAATTTACATATAAACAAATATTTTTGATTGGTGACCAATAGTAGCTAATTCACAATATCTTATAATGTGACCAACTTTTAGTCAATTTTAGCTTAGTCATTAATTGGTTGTCTCAATTTTAATATCCAGTAGTATATTTTGTCATAAATTTTGTCATTAATTTAGTCATTTATTCGTCATTAATGGTGACAATTAATGACCAGATATACAACAAAAAATATTACTAAATGATCACCTAAGAAAACCAATTAATGACTAAAGAAATATGACCAAAATGTTGGTCGTGTTATAAGATACTATAAATTAGCTATTAATAGTCATATATATGCAAAATTTAGTCATCATTTGAAACCAATTAATGGACAAAGAAATATGAAAAAAAATTGGTCGTGTTATAAGATATTGTAAATTAGCTACTAATAGTCATATACATGCAAAAATTAGTCATCATTTGTAATCACAAATTTATCATTTGCACTAGTCATTTATATATTCAATATATAAATGACTACTTTAGTAATTTATAGCCATTTCATTTACTTTCATTAACAACCATTACAAGTAACTAATTTAGTTGCATATTCATTTTGTTTGTGATCATCATTAATCAACATAAATGATTTAGTATTATTTTGCAACTAAATTAAAAAAAAATGACATACAATGTACATGTTCATATAATATGAAAATGCAAAGTTACAAATGTTAATTATAATAGTAAATAATATCAATTTCAACTATAAATAATTTTAAGCCATCACAACATGGAGAGAGTATAAACAAAGATCGAACAGCAAGGGTTTCAGTAAGTTGCAGAGGTTCAATGGAGGGTCACAAAGGAGGGAGCTCCACTACCTCCTATAAGGATGTTGTTGCCAGTAGAGGCAAGTCAACCATGGAAAAAAATGTCAAAGGATCTGTAGTGGAAGGGAATAGCAATAATGAAAAAGAAACAGATGGGACCAAGACCAAGGAAAACAGTAGCACAAAAGACAATGAGGAATAAGAAAAAAGTCAGGGAGACAAAAAACAAAAAGGACCTTGCAAACCCAAAGCAAAGATCACTCCTAGAGTAGTTTTAAATGATCCTTCTCTGGAGGGACACAGGGAACACCTGGGGACTTACGCTATCATCTGTAAATTCATGGGACTATGGCCCACTGAAAAAGCTTTACAAACGTGGATCAAATATCACTGGAAACCTAGAGGAAGCATCGACCTACATCTTGGGTCTAAGGGATTCTTTACCATGGTGTTCACAAACATCAAAGATAAACACAAAATATTCGAAGGAGGACCCTACTTTTATGCAGTAGTTGGCCTCTATATGTGGCCTTGGAAGATAAAATTTGTCCCAAAGTGGGAAAATTTTACTTCGGTACCAGTTTGGGTAAGGATCTATTCCCTACCTCTTGATTACTAGCAAACTGAATCACTAGCTACCATAGGCAATAAACTAGGTCATTTTGTCAAAGCTTCTGAAGCGAGAAGAAGGGGGAAATATACTTCCTTTGCAAGAATATGTGTGGAAATGGATCTATCAGGAGCTCTCTCGGATGAAGTTATCTTGGAATTTTTTGATGAGGAATGGGTGCAAACAGTAGATTATGAGCATATCCCGTTCAGATGCCGTAGATGCCACGAACATGGACACTTATTCAGAGACCGCCCTCTCAGTAAAGCAGACAACAAGAGCAAAGATAATATGATGAAGGACACAGAAGGCTTTCAAAAAGTGGTAAATAGAGGAAAAGGTGGTAAAAAAGGGCCAAAGCAACAACATAATGAGAG
>APFE030026743.1:7996-22306 GCA_000404065.3 Pinus taeda
CAAGCAAACTCACCAAAACTAAATAAATAAATAAATAAATCGATTTTCTTAGGACGTGCGGCGAACTTTTCTGAAGCGCGTATGGCATTGTACGGGAACTGTACGATTTGCCCTCCAAAGTGCCACGCTTCGTATGGCCAAAGCGCCATACGAAATGCTGGAGATTCTGAAACGCGTTTTGGAGGGACGCTTCTGGAATTTCCAGGAAGCGTCATTATTAGTCCGAAACACATTTCGGAATTTCGGAAGCGCGTTCCGGGAGGCGCTTCCTGGACACATTCGTACTGACCGCGCTTCTTGGGTTAGATCCGGGGGGGGGGATGTTTCCTGCAACATTGAAGAGGACATAAGATGTGGCACCAGCCAGGGACAAACCCCAATGTGAGGAAACCCTTGATCAATTCTTCTTATATTCTTCAATAGTTCCGCAGAGAGATAGAGACATAGTACAATGATTTAAAGTCAATACTGACTTGTCAAATAGGAGATCATACATTAGAGATCTTCACCATGAAGATGACACAATGACGTTGCGATCCTCCTTCCTTCGTTGCATCACATATTATGTCAAATCTGCTAATTTGGCACCTTTTACATGCTACAAGGGCTGGTGCTTTTCTTGGCAAATCTGGTCACTAGTTAGGGCACAAATTCTGACTGCTACATCACCCTAGATACACCCAACAATCCACCTATTGACTATGGCTTTCCTTCACATAGTCCTTCCAACTATACTCTACCTTTTAACCTTCTCCTAGGCTACAAAACAACCTCTTGATCAGGCATAATAGACTGTAGTATGTCACCCTTCCTAGATGCTCTCATACGTTGGAATATAAGGCTAGAACCAACCCTATATTCACCCAACAGATCTAATCTAGTGCTCCTCTAACTCGACCCTCCTACAAGAAGAAAACACAATCACAAACTGATGCCAAAACAATCCCTTAACCCATGCCTAGGAACAACCTTCTTTCACGCTATCAACAGAATTATGCTTGCTTTGTTAGGGCTTTTTCAGGGTCAGTCAATGGTTGCGTATTATGGCTCGTCAGATCTGCTTCTAAGTCTTCTTCCTTAGTTGCGTATTCGGCCTCCATTGACTGAGGCTTTAGGCCTTCTTATGCTGCGGATTAGGGCGTTCATGGGCTGGGTATAAGCCTCCTTTTGACTGTGGCTAGGGCTGCCTTTTACTGCGGCTTAGTGTTTCCTTTTAGCTGAGAATGAGGGTCTCCTTTAGCTGCATTTTAGGGCATCTTTTAATAGCAGATTAGGGCATCACTTGACTGTGGCTAGGACTCCTTCAATCTACGTCTAGAACTGTTCCTTCACTGCGGCTAGGGCACCATGTCTTGCTGCGTCTAGGGCTTCTTCATGACTGTGGCTTGATCTCCTTTAAGACAACGGTTAGGGCACCTTCTTCAACTGCGAATAGGGCTTCTTCATGAGGACTGCGGCTAGGGCTTCTCCTTCTAGACCTCTCTTGCCACCAAACCCAAACGAGTGGAGAGAGACCATGAGAGCCGTGTGTGTGAGAAATGACTTGAGACCTCTTCTATTTATAATGCAACGTTGTGGTTGAGTTGGGGGTTATTTGGTAGCTGGCCGACCTTGACAAATTGTCAATAATACAAATAAATTCATATCTCCATAAATACATGTTGGAATTGGATGATCTTTAGATGAATCCTACACCTCTCGGAGAGAGGAATCCAAGAGAAATATCAGCTACCATAAATAAGATGACCTATATAGAGTTTGGTCCTAGTTGCCAATTTTAACAATTATCAATTATTCAACAGAGAGAGAATCCAATAATGTACAATGATGAAGTCAAAGTCAAAGTTGTCTTGGCAGTAAAGATGATCCAAAACACTGTTCAAAACAACAGTGTTTTGCTTTCAGTCAATAGCAGTCAAACAACCCTAGCCAAAAAGTCAATGGTGGTCAACGCAACAACAAACAATGCACTTGGAGCTCGGTCAAACCTAGTCACATTTGGCCTTCCTTGCTGATCAAAATCAGCCCAAAACAGTCAACAATTCAGTAGTCATACTTGGTCAACCTAAAGTCAACCCTGCGGTCAAATAGGCATGTGGTCAATGTAGGTCAAACAACCTAGAATTCATTAGTTCCTGTGCCAATTAATGTGGCCTAGTCAGATAGAGTTAAATCCTCCAAAATAACAGTCAAATCTGGTCAAAATCACCTCATTCAACGCTGGTCAAACTTCACCAAAAACAGAAAAGTCGACGTAGTCAAAGGAGCCTCCTGAAATCCGCACATGTGAGAGAAACACAACTGCCCAATGAGATGTACAAACCAATCAGATGTGGAGAGAGAGATGTTGAGTTGAGATGATGCCAAATGAAGTTTGAGGTCTCTCTTATTTATATGAATCCATGTGGGTCAAAAGACATGTCCCTTGGGTTCATGAGCCTACATGATGGTGTGGTCGACCTTGACAATTTTCATGTGTGGGCTTCACTTCAAAAACATATTTCTCCTTGTTCGAACCTTAGATCAATTTTGGTCCTCTCGAAAAGAGGAATTCAATTCAATAATTATCTCCATCAAATGAGTTGTCCAAATTGGAATTTGGCCCTAGTTAATTTAACAATTATTGATACATGTTTTATTGAGCATCATTACAAGTTCATGTGATATTGTGCTTAATGCAAATCTTGATCACAAATTTCATTTGTTATCGCTTTATTTGAAACACATTGTTATTGATATATCTCTTTGGATACATTTCATTAACAGTTTAGGCAATTCATTTGCATACTAAAATTAGGCTTGCATCTTTTAAATCTACCTCCAAGCATAAGCTTGGTTGAATAGATATTTTAGGACAAATACTTTCTAATTTTCTTTCACTTGTGCACTGAGTAAGGTCAAAACATGTGACCTCATAGTTCTCTTGTGGCCAAGCCCTTGTAGGAATGAATACAGGTGGATTGCAAGGATCTTGATAAGGGTATTGTTAACAAAGGACTTATGCCTCCTCATCCCATCTACCTTGCAACTCACCCCAATTTTTACTTTGTTGTAAAAAATTGAAGGAAGATTTCTCACCATAGATTAGGGCATTCATTTAAAATTAACCAAGATAACTTGTATCTCATGTAGTTTAAATTGGCATCATTTTATTTTACATCAAGTTGATTTGTGGGCATTCTATCTTACTTGCAACATTATATTGTATCTCTCTTGTACTTGTTTATCTAATTTACTTGCTCATAGCTATTTGATGTTGTACTATTTTATTTGAGCATTTCTTTCAAAGTACAAGTTTCATTTATTTTGCAAGTTGTATCTTACTGCTCATATTTCAATATCTCTTGTACTAACATTTGTCTTACAGCATTGCTTATCATTGTAACTTGAAGTGTTCTTTCCATTTTGCAAGTATATAATCTTTGCTTAAGCATTGTTTTATAAGGCACTGGTTTCTCATCTTTACTGTGTTGAATGGCATATTGATCTTAATAGAATTTATCTTGCTGCATTTGGAAGTGATTTCTTTGCCCTTAATCTCATAGAATTGTTGTTTTCAGCAAGTTTTTCCTTTAGAAACCTTCCTTAGGGTCCACCCCCCTTGGCTTTAGCTAGTAGAGAGCCTAGACAGAGAGAGTTTGGATTAGGTGACAACCCCTTCTTTGAGCTTTGCCACTAAGGCCACACCTAGTGGGGTTGAGGATTTTTCCCATGTTAACTTAGGTGTGTAAGGGAGGCAGAAACAATTCCCAAAGGAGAACCTCATGTTGGATGTTATCGTCCCTATAAAGGCATCAATTAGATGCTCCTTTGTAATATTGGTTACCTTGATATTCAATCTTTGGAAGTCTTGAAAGTGCTCTGGAATTGAACCCTTTTGTTTGAGATTTCTCAATTGGCTAAAGAAGGTATTGCTTTTTGTATCCTCATAATGTGCTGTTAATTCCTCCATAAAAATTGTCCAAGTGACAAGTGATTTATGTGAACAAAGCCATCAGTACCACACAAACTGATTGAATTCTAAATATAAAGATGCAATACGTACCTGTTGTGTGTGTTGCACATTGTGTAGATCAAATATTTGCTCTATTTGTAGTATCCATGTTACCATATCCCTTCCATCAAACTTCCTAATATCGATCTTTGAAATAGGTTGGTCTTCAACCCAAAGTTAGAGTCTCTAAAATCATGATTCAAATTCCTTTTGTTCTCATCATGAGTTTCATGGAATACCTTGTCACCACTAGGAAACATTTCTTGTAGCAACTTTGTCAAACCTTCCTTAAAACCTTCCATTTATGCTTTTAAGCTATCCTTTCAAACCTTTGATGTCTACTTTTAAACTATCCATGTCCTCTTTTATTTCTACTTTTAAATCATCCATCTTAACATTCACCATCGCTTCCAATTCATTTTTGGTTGCTCTTGTGAAAGAGGTATTTTTCACTTGGTCCGTAATTTTGATAGATCATGTTGCATTTCTTCGTCTTCTTCATGCTCCATAGTAGAGTTTTTTGAGGGCTTAATGGGTGTAGCATTTTTTTTGTTTGGGAGGCATTTTGGAACCAATTTAATGATATATGTGTTTCACTATGCCCTTGAAATCACTTCAAACTGACTTTTCAAACAAAAGCTATGCAAATTTAAAAATACACACCTTTAAAGAGCTTGATTTTGAGCTTGTTGATATGACTAACCTTGAAACTATTGTATCTCTGTGAGTTTGGCCTCCCAAGGTTTGAAGTTTCATCCTGAGGTAGCTCTCTATGTCCTCTTTCCAACCCCATAAGTTAGATTGAGATTGGATTCTTCAAGATAAATTTATGCCACATCTCTCATGATGACCTGGTTATGGACTGGTTCAGTAGAGAGAACTTGTACGAGATGCCACGTGCCATTGTTTTACTCTTCAACCTTGAAAATCATACCTGAAAAACTATAGTTTGTGCACTTTCAATCACTTTTTATGGAATTCAAATCTAATGAACGAAGGGAAAGTTATGACTATTTTCCCCAGGACGCCTATTTGAGATTGAATTTTGGAGCATACAGAAACCCTAACTTCTTTGGACCATATCCCTGAAATATAACAAACCAATGAACTTTTAACTAGGTGTTCATCAAGATTTCGCCTCCACTTGGTAGCAATTTCTCGGTTTGATGTTTCACAGAGAAAATGTTAGAGTGAAAATGCCATGATGAACCGTTTGAAGTAGCAAAACCCTAGGATCAATAACTCTGATACCAAATGTTATGTACCCAAATCAAAACAAAATTGAAACATAAGAAAAGATAGACCAACGACTAGATAATAAGCCACTTCGAGGAGGCAACCTCCTTTTACATCACATAAATGAACAATTCTTGGATGTTTCAAATGATGAGACCTCCTTGGTATATATAGAAGTCTAAAGGGTCAAAATATAATTAAGGCCTATATAACAATAATAATATAAGGGAACAACAATAACAATAGTGGGCTTCCACGGGGCACACCAATAACAATATAGGGGCTAGACTAGTATTATAGCGACCTAACAAATCTCCTAAGACACAACAAGAATGTGGGTACATAACAAGATGGAGTTACTTTCAATCTTTGATTTTAACCATCTCAAAATCAATATAAAAAATAGAAATTAAAACTTTTCTCTCAGCTAGTAGCATTGTTATTGATGCCTCTAAAAGGAGATTTAAAATGTTTCATGAGTACCATAGAGTTCCTATTGTGCTTCAAAATGTGGCATGGTAATAATTTATATAGCCATGTCTCTTTTTTCAATCTTGCTCATAAAATAACATTTGTCGACTTTCTACTTATATGGATAGGTTCGATTTCCTTTGAATAAGAATTTTCAAGTACATCAGTTTTAAACTGGTTTTTTGTTATGTTGTTTTAATCGTTTGCAATGTTTCTTACTGGATTTAGCTCCTTGTTTTGTTGCATTTCAATTTCTCAATTTCCTAAATTTTAATTGATATAGTCGAGATGAAATGTTTTTGTGCTCTAGTTTGATTATGCATTTTTTCTATTTTCTGTTTATGCAGGTATTGACGGAGTTGCTTAGAACGAAAAGATGGGCACAATTACATGTAGGAGACAATTGCTGTTTTCACTATCGTAGAGTGAGTGTCCCGATATCTTGAAATTGTTTTGATGACCTGAATTCATATTGAAGGAAAAAACAATTAAGCTGCAAAAGCATTGTGCAACCATTTTCTCCTATGTAGATTTTTGTATGTACTACAGTTCAGAGAACAAAGAAGTAACTTATACTAATTCTAATGTAGGGTCTAACAATAGTTCACATTCACTAGTTTGTAAATTACGAGGGACAATATTATGGCTGTCCATGTTGGAAAAATAATAGCTTTAATATTAATAGATACCATGTGTATTGTTTGTGTAGGATATGAGATGTGGGTTTGAAATGCCATAAGATATAATGCAAAAGTGAAAGGAGTATAAGATCAATTACTTAGGAAAACTTATGACATGAAAACAACGACCATCCTTTTACACTTCCTCCCCCTTCTCTATCATATTGACTCCTCCTCGATCCACTTAAGTGCCTCCTCCATGACCACCCTCCATGGAGTTGTGTCAATCACATCCAATGAAATGGCATTCATGTTAGTTGTTTTGTTATCTGGTTCACCCATAGCTTGAGATTGTAATAGACATAATGTTAAAAATATGCAACTGTGGTCAAATTCCACTTTGGACAACTTACTTGATGGAGATAATGATTGCATTGAATTCCGAGAGGACCAAAATCGACCTAAAGATCACTCAAAACAGAGAAGGGAAAGTGTACTTTTGACGTAAAGCTCTCATGTGCACATTTGACAAGGTCGACCCTAAAGCAAATTGGACACCCTTGGAAGGCTATAAATACAAGTAACCTCTACCTCATTTGGACATCTATTATGAGACACTCTTCTATCTTGGTTTTTGGCTCGCAAAAGTCTGAGGCTTGTTCACAGAGGATCAAGTTCACTCTGAGGTGAAATTGCAGGGTCTAAAGCTTGAATCTTTGATTTAGGGTTTTGGGCCTCAGTTGCAGGCACAACATAGGAAGGATTTGACCGCAGCCACTCGCACAACTGCTCGTCCATGTGACTCGAGCCTTCTAGTCGCACGAACAACTCTCCATCCATGCGACTGGGAGTTAGGGTTTCTACAGTTCAGATCTGACCCTAGTCGCTTGCATGCTAGGCTTAAGGGAGCGACTGAGAAACTATAGTCGCTCGCATGACACCTCTTCTATGCGACTGAGACCTAAAAGTTGAAATCCCAATCTTCCAAAGATTTCGCTCTGTGACCGCAGTGTTCGATAGTTGACCGCAGAGAGTGATAGTTTATTATAGACTTCAGAATCAGATTTTTGAGTATAAGCATTGTTGGGTTCATTCCATGGATGTTGTAGTTGTTTTGTTGAATAGTTGAATAGTTGCATAGATGAAGATATGGATCATTGTACTCTCTTTCGCTGAATCATTTGATGACGATCTAATAAGAAGAAGAATTTGAAAGGGTTTTCCCCATAGTGAGTTTTGCCCCGGTCTCCAACCAATCCTGCTGTCTCTATGTGTGAATGCTTTTCTTCTATTGTTCCTTTATGTTCCACTACATTGATAATGACTATATTGTTTTTTCTACATAGGTCCATATGTTGCTGAATATTGATGTAAATCTGAATAATGTTATGATGTTATGCGGTGAACTTAATGTGTTAATGAAGAAATGCAATTACAAAGCAAAGAACAATATAGCCTTATGAAAAATTAACATGGTTTTAGAGCTAGGTTGAAGAAAAGTCATGGAGATCACCCCCATGGAGACACCTTTGATGGAAGAAAGAGAAGATGGAGGAAACCTAAAAGAATTCTTGGGTTTAAAGAAAACCTTAGGCAATTTGTGTATTAGGGTTTGATGGATATTATGAGGTTAGGGTTTGAGAGAAACCTTGGTTTATGGCAAAGATTTGAGATATGAAACCTAGCATGGTCAATGTGAAGATGCTCAAGCAGTTGTCTCAGATTTGATGAAGCCCTAGATGGGATAGTCTCTAGTAGGCCTAGTTGTTGATAAAGTTGATTGAAATAGTGAAGGCAACATTGTTAGATAGACAATAGATAGTGATGGCTCTTGAAGGTTAGTTCAAGAGGGTGAGAATCACCTTCATTGAAGATAAGTTCTTTCCGATTTATGATGCTTCTCTATATCCTTACTTTTGTTTAGACTTATTGATTTGATTATTGTTTTGATCATTAATTATACTTCCTGCATGTAAATTTGTGTATTTGGATATTTCTAACCTCCTTGATGAGATGTAATAAAAGGACACTCCTTCAGGATCATTTGAGATGCAGGAAAGAAAATTTAGAGTCGGAAAAGGTAAAGAGGCACTTGATGAAAAGATGACAAAGTGCTTCGAGCTTCCTAGGTCAAATGAAAAGATGCACATGTATCGAATCACTACAAGGTATGTATGGTGGTATCTTTCTTCTGCAAATTGGATGGCAAGGTAAGCCCTAAGATATGATGAAAATGTCTCTTTCACAAATGGCTCATACATATGAAAGTGATTTGGATTCATGGTTCTTATGATGAAATGGTGCACTTGGTATTGAACAAGTATCTTACTACTTGATCATGATGAACTTCTTGATTCTATGAGGCTACTTAATGTTGATATAGTGGTATACTTGATGTTTGGCTAACATCTATTATTTTGGATATCTTGATCCCATAAAGAATGTTAGCACCTTGATTCTAATAGATGGTAACTTGACACTATTTATTTGTGAAAAGCATGGTAGCCATGATGATAGAAGTATAACAATGAGATTGATATTCATGATCTTTTGTTGACTATGGTTATGCTTTGACGCGCTTAGTAATTATGGCATATGGTAAAATTGAATGCTTTGACTTGATGGATTGAATTACGTGACAAAGAAGTAATGTTGTGATCATGGTTCTTGAAGTATGCTCCTACTAGCTATATGACACTAACCCTTGATGAAAGATTGATGTAATGGTGAATTAGTTGATGCTAACATATATGACCATGATGAATATGTGATATAGTTTGACTTTATGATCTAACAGATCTATTGATGCATGACAATATTATAGTCAGTTTGATGACTTTAATGAAAATGACTAAAGTGGTTTCCTATTCATAGGGAGAATCTCTCGATAAGATCCCTTCTCCTATTATCATTTGCATTATATGTATATTATTTATTGTTGAAGTATGATTTATGGGCATAAATAGACAAATATCTGACATTGTTGATCTGCAACAAAGTTCTGATATTAGAAGAGAGAGTTTTTCCTTACTCTAAGCCTCAGTTGCACGGAAGCAGGGTTATAGGTGTGACTGTAGCCTTTCAGCAGCACAAAAGTAAGGTCAAGGGTACGATTATAGTCATCCAACTGTGCACAGGAAGGCCTATGGGTGCGACTATGCTTGCTAGACACAAAAATGAAGTTTTATGCATGAAATCAGATGTTCGCCTAAGATATGTCAGTCCTACAGATGTGAATCTGACAACAAAAAGATCTCTGAGCAACAAAGTCTACTATAATATGAATACATAGAATGAATTTGTGTTTGTAAGTGACCGATGTTGGAAACTCAAAGTAGTTGCATTAGGGGTTGATTCTCCTTTCCTGATAATTATTTGTGAGTGTGTTGGTTTCTTTTACTTCTTTATTATCTTATTTTTCATCAAGCAATTACCATATTATGTGTGTATGAAGATCACAAAACAAGAGACACAAGGTATAGGCACTATGCCAGGGCAAAACCCCTCTCGAGAGGAAAACCCTGTTAAGATAATTCTTCCTTTCAATAGTATTCTTTGAAACTCTGCACCCTAGACCAAGACCAGACTTTCCCTCCACACCAAGTCAACCTCTCAGATCTTCGAACCCTTCTAGCAACTTCGACTAGGCAGCAGCTTCCGGCAACAACGAAACTTAGGAGACTTCGATCTGCCAATCTAGAACACGAAACAGAGAGAGAGGCACCAAAAGTTCGATTTTCTTCCTCCAAAAGTTAGACTTCCCCAAACTCACACTTCTTTCAGCTTCTTGACAACAGTCAGTGCTTCACGATGACTGAGCTTTGAAGAGGAAGGAGGTCAGGATTGTCACAAAACTTCTTGTGATTGCTTTCTTCTTTGCTTGGGCTTGCCCTCACCTTAGCTTTGAAACCATGTCAATTTAGTTTAACATGTTCTTTGCTAGATCAATTACTTCAATGTTCCCTAGAGGCCCAATTTTTAATTTCCATTATTTTTATTAGCAATCACAAAAACCATTATCATATTGATAGTAACTGAAGAAAGAACATAAATGATATTTGTAGAAGACAAGCCAAGATAAGAGAACTCAGGAATTGGCTCAAGCCAGGCAAAAAACCCCAAGATGGGGAAAACCGTTGATCAAATCTTCTTATTATTAATATCACATGTTCAGCAGAGAGAGTACAATTATACAAAGTTAAGATTGTCTTGCCAATGAGGAGATCCACAATCATAGCCCTTAGTCATGATTCGTAAATGCAATTCTAGAGCTAACGAGATGTATCCTCTTAAATTGATGGCATACAAAGAAGAAGCTCGGATAGGTTAGGGCTGCTTTGAGTTTATCTAAGAGCTGCTATAATTAGGTCAACCATCCAACTGATATTCACAATTACAGAAACACCTCATATCTTATGATCACGAAGGTTGAAGAATGTTACTGTTGCTAGGAGCTTTGGTTAGGTTATGTGGCATACTGCTTCAACACTTACAAATTCGGTCAAACTGCCTTCTACAGCTGCGGCCCTTCTCCAAGTAGCCAACCCTCTATTTATTTACAAGACAGGGCTTATTCTAGCCCTCAAACATGTCTTCATACCAATCGGTCTTCATCAAAACAGGTCTTCATCCTACCTAAGCAGACGATAACCCTCACAGTTCTCTGTTTATCAAGTCAATGCTTGCAGCTTGCTTGAGAAAGGTATCCTGGAAATGCAACTCACCTAGAAGAGAGATTCCATACCCTAGTCTCACACCCAAACCTGGAATCAGCTTCAAAAGGAACTCAGACCTGAACCAAAAAGAGAAATAGGCCCATAACAAATCACAAGAAAACCCAGACTTCCTCATAAGGGGCTTGGCCTCCCACCTGAGGAACTTAGCTCATGATGAAGACCAAAGATATCACAAACTTGCCCTCAATATCTTCGCTGGAGATCTTTCTCTTCTGCTGCCCAATTCAGAGAGAATAATGAGGAAATGATGATCCAAATGAGGGAGAAGACACCTTTATTTATATAATTCAATGGAGGACAAGAAACATGTCTGTTGGGTTTAATGAGCCGACGTATAGGAGAGGCCGACCTTGATAATTGCTTGTGCGAAAACAAAAATTTAAAATTACACTTTCACTTATCCAAATGAGACGATCTTTATATCGAATTTGGTCCTCTCAAAAAGAGGGATTCAATGGAATGATTATCTCCATCAACTGAGCTGTCCAAAGTTGAATTTGGCCCTAGTTGACAATTTTAACACCCAGGTCCTTGGGCTCCAAGTTCACAGACTATGGGCACAGGCTGACCTTGTTTGGACATGAGATATTTTGTGTTTTTCTTACCTCGCTAAGGTTGTGATTAATATCTATCTTTCGAAATAAATCTAGCCATCGTCAAAATTTGCAAAAAATTATTCTTCAAAAAATCTTTCAAGCATTGTATATTTGTATATTTGTAAATTAATTTTTGGTAGAATAATTTTTGTATATAATTTTTTTCTAACCCTTGTTTTGCAGCTGGGGTTTTGAATTTTTTGTATATATTGGGGTTTTGGGCACTTGTATTTTCATTTGTGCAGGTGAGGTTCAAGAAGATTTGTTGGGTTAGAGCTTGATCTAAGCCGTTGAGGGTAAGATCTAGTCTCTAGACTTTTTGCAGAGCTAGATACAAGGAATTTTGCAGTGGAATTGAAGATCTGAAGCAAATTCAAGTTTTGGCAAGGGTTTCAAAATTTTTTGTGGGCCTTTAGCCCCAGTGTGGCCCTGTTCACCCTATAACCCTATTCGTCATCCTTTTTCTCCCTGACTGTGGGATTTTCAGGACCTTAAGGCCTAGCCGCAAGCCTCTAGAGGCCTTAGCTTCCTTCCTAGCCGTTGTCATGGGTTTCATTGGTCCTTTTAGGCTTGGCCACAAGCCTTAAAGGCCTTTTCCTTCTCCTCCCTGCTCTTCGTCCTCCTTTTCCCCTCTCGGCCTACCCTCCTTTCCCTTGGGTGCCCATTTTTCTGTAAAAATTTCTCATTTCCCGCCCCGGTTTTCAATTTCGCCTTATTTCTCCAAAATAGTTAAATGTCCTTTCCCATATCCATACATTCAACAACTGAAAAAATAAATTTTGCTGAAAACACAAATTTTGAAAATTTTACAGAATGCTGGAAAATGCAGAAATAAAAATCAGCACATACAAACAACGATTCAACACATTTAAACACAGTGATTTTTGGTCAAGGTGACCCTGGAAAAACCCCCTACAATTCTTGGGGAAAACCAGTTCGAAAGCTCCTTATTTTTGGAAAATGCTTTTTATAGTGAGAGAAATATTCAACAAAAAATCAGCAAGCGAACTTTTACAACTTATCTCGTTTTCTGTGCCTCACAACCAACTATAAAAACTTGCAAACAACAAAACGCAACAACAATAAATGTTGTACGGCCTCAATTTTTGTGCCCAATTTCAGCCTTAAATGCTACTGTACAACCTGCCTAGAAAAGAGTGCAAGCTGCCATAAATATGATGTACGGATTTCCTCGATTTGCGTGCCAAGGTACAACCACTCGTATGGATTTCTGCTCGATTTCTGTGCACTTGTACGGATTTCTGGAAAATCGTGCCCAAATTCTACCTTTCACTGTTTGCTAACTCAGTTGTACGGATCTGCTAAAATGCTACCTTGGAATGTGTGCCAAGCTGCTGTCTCCTTCTCCTCCCTATCCAGAAATCTCCCTTGCTCTCTTGCTCTCCTTCTCTCAATCTGCTCATGAAAGAATGAATGACCTTTTCCTCCTTTTCCTCCTTTAATCTAACCCGAAGTGACTTTTGGGGAACCCCTAAATCCAATGGCGGAAATAGATTGAGATCTAGGGCTGAGATTAAATGCTCATTTACATCTCACTTTCTATTTTTTAATTCACCCCACTTTAAGTCACTTTTCATTTCTAATTTTACATTGACTTTATTAAAGTCACTTTAAAATTAGACTTTAGTAACTTTATCACTTAAAGTCACTTTTAATTAGATTTGACTTTATAAAAATTATAAAGTCGCTTTAGGAGAAAAATTAAATTCTTTTGGACACTTTTCCCTAGGCCAAAGATCAAAGCCTTAGGGAACCACCTGTCCTTCGGTACCAAATTTCAACACTCCCTCTTACCGAGGAAGGTGTTCCTCACCACACCCATCTTGTCTCTAAAGTAGACATGCTTGCCCCATGGTAAGGCTTTGGTAAGTATATCTGCAGCCTGCTCATCAGTGGAAATATACTCAAGTTTCACAGCTCCGTTCTGAACATAGTCTCTGATGAAATGATATTTGATCCCGATATGCTTTGACCTATCATGAAATACTGGATTCTCTGTGAGTTTAATGCAACTCTGATTATCACAGTAAATCACTGAAGGTCTCAATGGCTGACCAAATAAGCCAAGCAACATCTTGCGAAGTCAGATGGCCTCACAACTGGCTAGGCTGGCTACCATATACTCTGCTTCCGCTGAACTCAATGCCACTGACTGTTGCTTCCGGCTGAACCATCACACTACTACCGAACCTAACCCAAAACAGCACCCTGAAGTGCTCTTCCTATTAGAAGCACAACCTGCCCAATCAGAATCAGTATAACCTGCCAATCTCACTCCATCCCCCTGCCTGTAGTCTAGACCATAATCCATTGTCCCCTGCAAGTACCGCAAAATGTGTTTTGCAGCCACCCAGTGAACCTTCCTAGGCTCACACATAAACTGATTCATCGGTTGACTGCAAAACAAATATCTGGTCTAGTGTTGACCAAATACATCAAGGAACCAATCAGCTGCCTGTACAATGTGGGATTCACCAACTCGGAATCCGAAGCATGAAGCTTCTTCCAGTTGGTGATCATCGGTGTCGACATGGGTCTACAATCCTCCATGTGGAATCTGCTAAGGATGTCCACAATACACTTCCTCTGCCCCAGGAAGAAATGCCCCTCCTCCTGCCACACCTCCAAAACCCAAA